>CAUYRH010030188.1:0-34835 GCA_963574655.1 Perodicticus potto | reverse complement strand
AGACTATAGTTTAAAAAAAAAACTATGAACAAACTCCTATGCACACTGCACATATCTTATTTTGAAGTAAAAAACAAAACGGGAACAAATACAATTCACGCCAACTCATGTGGCCCGCGGGCCGTAGTTTGAGGACCCCTGCCCTAAAGCAAGACGGGGGTGTGATCAATCATAGGGTTTTCTGCACTCTCTCATTAGTGAGTGAGGTAGACCTTCTTAGCACTCACCAGTGTCTGCCTCTCCTCTCCTCTCCTCTCCTCTCCTCTCTGGGCACAGAGAAGACCTCCCTTACCAGCCTGTCCTGAAGCATGGCAGGACCATGTGACCAAGTCTGGTATGAGCAGGACCCTATTCCACTTCGGGACCAAGGAGAGAAGAATGGGTGTCAGTTCCCCAAGCTCTCCTGTCCCTGCAAAGCATGTAGTCCCTGGGAAGAACCCTTTGTCAGCCTGAGTTCCTGAGTGCTGAAGGGACCCTCCTCCACCCCCACCCCCCATAACCGGGATTGGGCATGTTTCCTGAGTTTTCTTTCAGCCACTGAGATGTCAGGCTGAGGCTGCTGCTGCACTGTCGTCTAACCTTTCCTGACTGATTCACTAGGACATACATGCAGTTTTGTGGCTCAGCGTCTTTTCCACGTCTGTCCATCTGTACTGTTGCAGAGCTGGTCACATCCCTCTCCTTCACTGTCCTGCCTATGTCCTTCACTCTCACTGAGCAAACCCTGATCCATGGCAAACCAAATTCCACAGGTGAAACTCTGGTGGCTCCTGAGCAAATTAGAGATCATTTCCTCCTCAGTGGGACTCACAGGATGCTCAAGAAGGATGCAGATAAAGATACTTTGTCACCAATGCTGTATGCTTCAAAGTGGAGCCTGAGGGTCTGGTGGCCAGGAAATCCACATGGTGTCAAGAGAGGCCTAGAAGAGAGAAGAAGGATTTCAACAAAGCTGAGAGATAGGGAGCCTGCCATGAGGCCAAGCAGGGCAAAGGGGCACGGATGAGACTTTGTGCTGGGCTGAGAATCTGAGTTTGAGCAGAACATGCTTGCCCAGCTAAGCAGCCTAGTGCACAAACCAGGTGCCCACCGGACAGGTACAGGGTCGTAGCCCTAGGAGCAGGGTCGTCTCCCAAGGCAGCTGGTGGGAGCAGGGCTCCACCTCGTGATACAGTCTAAGCTCCAACACCTCCTTTCTCTCCTGTCTCCCAGACTCTAGGATCTCACCCCCACATCAAGCCCCATCCTGGAAGCACAGGGCTGATGAGAAAACCTGTGAAAGGGAGTCATTTGTGAGGCTTTGGTACCAGGATCAGTCAAAGGGTGGCAAGAGGGAGCCAAAGTCTTCTGAAAAGCAGGTCCAAAGTCAAGGGCTGAGTGACCATGGGGATTGCAGATCCAGGGAACAAAACCAAAGGAGTGTACAAAAGCCAGGCATGACAGAGAGCAGGCCCTGGACTCTGTGACCCTAGAGAGAGTGGTGCTGCCACCTGCCACCCCTCGGAAAGCCGTGTCCTCCTCTCCCACAGGACCTCAGACTTAATCAGGTTAAAAACTGAGCCCTGTTCTCTGGGGTCACCAACAGCCCATAATGTGCCTCTGTGCAAATTAGGAAAATGTGCCCCTCCTTTTTTCTGGGTGGATACAGCCCCCATCAAGCATGGCCCACAGAAGACAGGGTGGATTGCAGTCCCCACTGGCCACTTTGGTGGGGTATCCTTCTGCAGAAACAAGTAGGACACTCCCTCAGCAGTCCTGTGGACCAGCCTCCACCCCACCTGTGTCTTGTCCCCCTGGAATTCTTATCACAATGTCACTATACACCCACCACCCAGAATAAATCTAGTTACCCTGACCCCATATATATTTCTTGGGTCTCCAAGTCTGGCTATCCTAGATACCCCTGCCAGCTCCTACCTCCCCTGCCTTTCTTCTGCATGGCTACCAGAAAACTCCTTCCTGGACACCAGTGCGATCCGGTTACTTATCTGATAAAACAGAGTAGCTCTCCTGGCTCCCCATCTTCACAGGGAAAATCCTTACCCACCTCTTTGCCCTGACATTCAAGGCCTCTGCCATCTGTCCCCTCTCCCACTCCCAAGGCTCCAGATCCAGTGCAACAGGATCCTCCCTGTGGCCACGACTTTGGGCAGACTGTTCCTTCTGTCTGAAATCACTAACCCCACTAGCTAGAAAGAATGTCCACTGTGTCATGAATGGGGAGCAAGTCCCCCTGGGGGGGAGGGGCTTTAAGAATCATTCCAACACAGCCGTGTTAACTGGAGAGGCATATGAGGTTAAAGGACTTGTTATCCTTACAGGTTCCAGAGAGGGAGATACGAAGTTTATAAAATTTACCCTATGCCCCCTCCATGCTCCCAGAGGTCATTCCACCACCTTCTCTGCCTGCCCCCGCCTCCTCTTGGCGTGCTTCTTAACATGTTTGCCATCTTCCCCACAAAACGGTTCACACCACAGAACAGGACAATTTCCCTTCTATCTCTGTGTCCCTGGACCTAATCGCCACAAGCTCAGTAACAGCTTAATAAATATTAGCTGTGGCTCGGCGCCTGTGGCTCAACGGGCTAAGGCGCCAGCCACGTACACCTGAGCTGGCAGGTTTGAATCCAGCCCGGGCCCGCCAAACAACAATGACGGCTGCAACCAAAAAATGGCCGGGCGTTGTGGCAGGCGCCTGTAGTCCCAGCTACTTGGGAGGCAGAGGCAGGAGACTCGCTGAGCCCAGGAATTGGAGGTTGCTGTGAGCTGTGATGCCACAGCACTCTATCCAGGGTGACAGCTTGAGGCTCTGTCTCAAAAAAAATAAAATAAAATGAAAATAAATAAATATTAGCTGTGTAGCTAAGTGAATCAATAGGCCATTAAGTCCATTCTCGCAAGTTCCCAGAGAAAGGAGAGCCAAGCTCAAGTTGCCTGATGAGGAGTGGGCCCTGTATCATGGCTCCTGACCTGGGTGCTCAGGATGCCCCTCCCATGCAGATTCTGCAGCCACAGTCCGCTCAAGCCTGGCACACCTTCACACTTAATATTTGGTGGCTCAGATGCCACCAATAAATAGTTCGTGGTGGCATCTGAGGGACATTTATTAAATGACCCTGAGCAACACAATTGTTTACTGTGTATTCTTATTTCTTTGTATGTGACAAAAGAGAGAAAGAGAGAACACTGCAAATGAAAAACGTGAAAATGTCAGTGGGTCCTGTAAATGAGCAGACCAAGAGAAGGAATTTACCATTCATTTCAAAAGGGACTGAGACCTGCTCGCCCCCATCCCTATCCAAAATTGCTGAGGTTAGCACTTACCAAAGGATTTTCAGGTGCTATCTGCAAACCAAAATTCTCCAGGTATTTTTGAAAATATCAAGCTGCTATTGTTTTACTAGCACGAGGAGATCTTTGTTGTCCGTACACCTTTGTGGCCTTCTCAAGATCCGTTTTGCTCACAACCTGGGGGAAGGCAGGCCACATTTCCCAAGGGTGGCTTTGCACTGATACTAAGATCCAGAAGAAAGAGGATGAAAATGTTATTCTGCTTGATAAAACCTTGCTGCAATTTACTATTATGAAGTGTCTGTTTGAAGTTGAAACAAGTTCTAGATAAGCCCTTCCTTGAAAAACCAGAAAAAGAGGGGGATAAAGCAGTTGGAGAGGAACACTGATTATAGAGTCATTAATGAAGACTCAGAGAGCCCAGTGGAGCCACCTTTCATTGGAAACATTGATGACTGCAGAATTAAAGGCTTTGGGAGAAAATCCTTTCATGCTAAAGAGAGCCAAAAATTATTTCCAGGATTTTTTAATGAAGGCATTATTAAATCTAAGGCTTTGGTTGTGACCAGAAGATCTTGTCAATTTAATCAAAATCTTATGGGGAAGGGGAGGACCAAGTAAGGAACCCATTTTGTTTCCAAGCCCCATGCAGCTATTTGATTCTACTCCACGGCATTTCCAGTCTGGTCTGCCACCCCTTGCAGAGCACCCAGAATGACTTTGCCACTGGGAAGCAGCCCCTAGCTCAGTGTGCACCTCTCAGAGCAACCCCGAGGCTGCTACCTCCCTGATGCAGGTGTCACAACTATGGGGGGTGGGGCTGTGCCAGCCTTGTCCTGACCAAGCGTCTCCCTGGCTTACCTGCTGCTGCTTCCTGGCCCCACAGCCTGCATTCAGGCGCAGCAGGACTCCAGCTCAGACACTCACCACAGGGTGATCTGGACAATTTTCTTAGTTGCCCTAGATTTCAGTTTCCCTCTCTGTAAAGTAGAAAGAATATTTTCAGCTCAGGGCCACTGGGAAAATTCCTACCTGTATATATTCACACACATACTATTTGAAAAGGGCCTGGCCTATCAAAACTCCCCAGGTTGGCTCGGCGCCTGTGGCTCAACGGGCTAAGGCGCCAGCCACGTACACCTGAGCTGGCGGGTTCAAATCCAGCCCGGGCCCGCCAAACAACAATGACGGCTAAAACCAAAAAAATGGCCGGACGTTGTGGCGGACACCTGTGGTCCCAGCTGCTTGGGAGGCAGAGGCAAGAGAGTCACTTGAGCCCAGGAATTGGAGGTTGCTGTGAGCTGTGATGCCACAGCACTCTACCCAGGGTGACAGCTTGAGGCTCTGTCTCAAAAAAAAAAAAAAAAACTTCCCAGGTATTCACGCTCTCCCTCACTTCCTTTCTCCAATTCATTCCTAAGCCATGAGAAAAGGTGGTTCTAGGAGGCAGATTGTGTATGTCATTCCCCTCCAGACTTTTGCAGAGGGTGCCGAGGTTGCTGAGGGTGCCGAGGGTTTGTATTTGACCTCACCTTGAGCCTAAAAGTCAAGCCAAAAGCCCCTGTGGGCCTCATATCTTGCCCTAACTGATCTCCTCAACACCTGCCATGGCCCCACATTGCCTACAGAATAAAGCTGGAATTCTCCTTGGCCCGGCAATCAAAGTTTTTCACAACTAGACTGCAGACTGCCCTTCCAGAATCATCTCTCACTGCTTCCTTTTACAAATCCCAGCTCGAGGTATATACACAGGGCAGGGAAATTGCATGAGCTCAGATGATTGTCCACAGCTCAGCATCCAGGACCCAGAAACGAAACATACAAAGACAAAAGGTACAGCTTCTGTCCTGAGAAGCTCATGGTGGAGATGGGGAGATGGTAAGTGATCCCACAAGTACAAGCAATGTGACACCTGCCAAAACAAAAGCATGTACAGGGTGTTTAGGAGGCGCCCAGGAGACAATCAACTGCTAGATCAGCCTATGGGTGTTAAAGGGATCCCAGAGGGCGGCACCTGTGGCTCAGTGAGTAGGGCGCCGGCCCCATATACCAAGGGTGGCGGGTTCAAACCCGGCCCCAGCCAAATTGCAGCAAAAAAATAGCTGGGCGTTGTGGCGGGAGCCTGTAGTCCCCGCTACTTGAGAGGCTGAGGCAAGAGAATCACCTAAGCCCAAGAGCTGGAGGTTGCTGTGAGCTGTGACGCCACGGCACTCTGCCAAGGGTGACAAAGTGAGATTCTGTCTCTAAAAATAAATAAATAAATAAATAAATAAATAAATAAATAAATAAATAAATAAAGGGATCCCAGAATTACCAGGTCCTAGGGTGAGGGACAGTGAGGAGGGCAACCCACAGGGAAAAGCAGGAGCCATTAGTGCAGAAGGCACTGAGCACGGAGTATGGGTGTAGCAACAGATAAGGCCAGTGTCACTGGGGCAGCAGAGGACACGTCCTCAGGAGTGAAGGAGGTCAAAGTAGTCCCCTCCACAGGAAATGGAGCACCCCTGAAAGATTTCAAGCAAGGTCAATAAGTGATCAGATGTGTGTTTTAGGGACATTTCTCTAGTTGCAGAATGTAGAGCAAATAGGAACAGGGAACCTAGAGGCTGGAAAACCAAGTCTGAGGCTCTTGCAGAACCCCTGACAGGATGAGAGGGATGCAAAGCAAAGCTGAAAGTGGGTGGAGGAGGTAAGGAAGGAGCAGATCAGAGAGAATCCATGATACTCGCTGGCCAGTTACAACCACACTGCCAGCACAGTGGCCACCACCCACAGGTGGTTGTTGAGCTCTTGAATGTGGCTTGTCTAAAATGAGAAGTGGTGTGAGTACACACACACAGCAGATTTCAAAGAGTATATTAAAATTTTTTTTAAAGAATGTCAAATATCTCACTAATAATTATTATATTGAATCCATTATTTTTTATTGTTGGGGATTCATTGAGGGAACAAAGATCCAGGTTACATTAATTTCATTTGTCAGGTAAAGTCCCTCTTTATAAATTTGTTCCTCCCCCAAGAGGTTGAATCCATTTTCAAGCCATCATTTTTTTTTTTTTTGAGACAGAACCTCATGCTGTCACCCTGGATAGAGTGCCGTGGCATCACAACTCACAGCAACCTCCAATTCCTGGGCTCAAGTGAGTCTCTTTCCTCTGCCTCCCAAGTAGCTGGGACCACAGGCGCCCGCCACAATGCCCGGCCATTTTTTGGTTGCAGTCGTCATTGTTGTTTGGAGGACCCGGGCTGGATTTGAACCGGCCAGCTCAGGTGTATGTGGCTGGCGCCTTAGCCCATTGAGCCACAGGCGCCAAGCCTCAAGCCATCATATTTTTGATACATGGGGCTAAATATTATTGTTAAAGATAATTTTCCTCTTCTTTCCTTCCTTCCTTCCTTCTTTCTTTCTTTCTTTCTTGAGACAAAGTCTCACTCTGTTGCCCTGGGCAGAATGCCATGGCATGATAGCTTACAGCAACCTTACACTCTTGGGTTCAAGTGATCCTCTTGCCCTAGCCTCCCAAGTAGCTGGGATTACAGGTGCCCACTGTGATGCCTGGCTAATTTGTCTATTTTCAGTAGATACAGGGTCTCACTCTTGCTCAGGCTGGTCTCAAACTCCTGAGTTCATGCAATCCACTTGCCTCAGCCCCCCAGAGTGCTAGGATTACAGGTATGAGCCACCACTCTGAGCCTGCTTATTTCTTCCAAATATTTTAAATGTAGCTGTTAGACAATTCAAGATCCCATAAAAAAAACTTGTGTTATAGTTCTCTTGGACGGTGTTGGATAAGAGGGACCATAAAGTGGGGGATGATTCCTGGGTCCCTGCACTGTCAGGGGACAGAGCAATGCTAGTGGGTAGCACACAGAGCATCTGCTTACGATGTGTGGAAGGGGATGCAGGTGCTGTTCCAAGCACCTTACGTCACATATTCATTTATTCCTCCCAATAATCTAACAAGAATGAGTACCGTTATTATCTCCACTTTACAGATGGGGAAACTGAGGCATGGAGCAGTTACAGGCAGAGCTGGAATTTGGACTCAGGCAGTCTGACTCCAGTGCCTGGCTCTTAGTCACTATGTATACTTCCCACTGGGAATGGGAAAGCTGGCCAGCCAGGCGCAGAAGAAGAAAGGCCTTCTTCTGGGCCTCTAGGATATCCAAGGAGATTTCTCAGAGGATCAGATCTGGAGGTAGTCATTGAGCAGACCATGAGGACCCCAGGAGGAAACCCAACCAGGACAACTCTCCACTCAGCCTTCTTACCTCCCACATCCTCTGATACTTCAACTCCACCAGTATAGGATCACTGATTAATTGATTCATAGGACAAATACGTACTGAGGCACCCAACCATAAGCATTATTTCTTTGCAGCAGGAGACTTGTTCAAAAGATCACCCCTAACAAAAATGATAAAATAACTTAAGGAAGGAAGAGTTCTCTACCTCTTATAAATCCACTGGGAAGGAACCCACCACTGTGTTTAGTGAACAGGACAGGCCGAGCCCCTGACATCGGAATTCTGACATCCTGCTCAGGGAGACAGGCACTAATCAAGTAAATAACATGGGGCATCATATGTCTAAATGTCTAGTGTGATGGGTGATGGAGGATGCTGCTTCAGATGGGGAGGTCAGGGACACTTCCCAGGGTCTCACTTCTATGCCCTTCTCACACCAGCTCTGTCCCTATTTCCTTCAGTCAGGCTATAACATGATTTAGGAAAAGAAAGAGCTCAATATTTAAAGAGTTGTGACCAGAATGAAAGAATGGTGAGTTGAAAGGAGTCTTAGATCTTATTTCCAACCTCTGATTTCTGATCCTTTGATGTGCTGGTTTTTCTCTATTTGACACTAATTCCCACTGTAGGTCCACTGCTGCCCTTCTCTGTCTTGCTCTGAGCCCTAGGAGACTAACCCTCATGTATCACATCATTTGACTCTTTCCCTGTCACCCTCTACCTCAGGCCTAGCCAATAGGAGGAAATAGCAAGAGAGAAGGGCAGGGGAGGAAAGTGAGAGTGAGATTAGGGTATTTATTCCCTGCTTCTTCCAGCTTCAGGCACTTGAATCTCTAACAATTGCCACATCCTTCCATGGCTCCACCTCTCACTGGCCCCCAATAGCAGATCCCCATCCCTCATTTGCTCCCTCAATCCCCGCACATACTTCTGTAAGAGCACCTTCATCTAAGCGTCTGCATTTGAACCCTCTGGAATCCATTCTGTTTGCTGCCAGTACCCTGACTGGTATAGCTAGTTTAAAAAGATAAAGCTGGGAATTCTGGGAAGATGGCCGACTAGTAGCAACTCTTGGCAGAGGCTCCTGAGCAGACGAAGAAAAACTGGACGGAATTGGACTCTATGAAGCCAAAGACAGGGAGCCGAGCCAAGAAAGAAGTTCAGCAAGCTGTAATTGCAAGGAAGAGCATTCAAAAAACCAAATTACAAGTACAAAGCCTATGACTAGAGGACAGGAGACCCCTCCCTCAAGCAGGGGGCCTGCTGCAGGCTATCTGCAAACATGCAGGGAACAAAAGACCTCTCGTTTTACCTTGCTGGAGAGAGCCACTAAACTCCAGGTCTCTTTCTCCTGGGAGGTCCCACTTATGAACCTAGACAGCACCCCACCAGGCATAAAATTGAATAGATATTTCCCCCCACAAGTCCAAACTCCTAGTCCACCCTTTCCCCCTTGCATGGCAGTCTGAATTTCTGCCACCTGCAGAGCACAGTATTTGGTCTTGTCGTGAGAGAACTGGGCATCGTGTGGACTGCCAACCATCAGGACGGAATCTGTGACTAACAGGGAAGAAAGAGGGTGTGGGAAGAAAGGGACACTTGGTGGGAGGAGGAGCAGTCCCCTGGTTATGATTATGCCCGCCCAGTGGCAGTGTTGACCCTTGCTTCAGGCTGTGTCTGGCAGAACGGGGTGCAGAACCCCTAGCTCTGACAGCACCCACAGTGGGAGAGTGTTTGCCCCGTGTAGACTGAGTTTGGCAGACGGGACTGGTCCCCTGCTGGGCCTGCAAGCAGAGGCTTGATAGGCATGGACTGTGACCTGAGAACAAGGGCGTGATCCCCTGATTCCAACAGAACCCTCGAGCAGTGGCTTACGGGGTGTGAACCAAGACCTGAGGGCTATGGAATGGGCCACTGTCTCCAGTGGGGCTGGTGAGCAGAAGCTTACCAGGTCAGCGCTGAGATCCATGGGTAGAGTGCAGTGCCCTGACTCTAACAGAGCCTGCAAACAGAGGCTTGCCAAGCAGTGGACTAAGACTGGCAGGTGGGGGCATGGTACCCTGACTCCAACTGGTCTGGCAAGCAGAGACTAGCTGTGTGTGGACTGAGACCTAAAGGTGGGGCCCAGTGCCCTGACTCTAACAGAGCCTGCGAACAGAGACTTGCTAGGCAGTGGATTGAGACTGGCAGGTGGGGGCGTGGTCTCCTGACTCCAACTGGTCTGGCAAGCAGAGGCTAGTTGGATGTGGACTGAGACTGGTGGGTGGGTGTGTGGCCCCTGGCTCCAGTTGAGCCTGTGAGCAGAGAAGCGAACAATAATGTGGACTGAGTTTGGTGGGCAGGAGTGGGGATTCCTGGCTCCAATTGTGCTGTTGGAGACCCTTGAATCCTCCATTGGGTGGGGTTCACAATGCCTGAGACAATTTGGTTGGAACCTGTGTCTGGAGTGTCCACTTGGGGACATTCTGAGGTTGAATTTTGAGTTCTGTAGCTGAAAAGAACTGATGGGTGGGGGCTGGGTGCCACAGCTGTTTGTATCTTGTCACAGTTGAGATTTAAACCTAATATTGTGGTTTCTTAGCATAGGGTAGAGGTTGGCTGATATCAAACAGAGCTAGCTTGTGCTAGCTCACCAAGTAGGTCCTGAGTCTCTGGCTAAAACTCTGAAAGAGGCCTTTGTAAGGTTATAGGAGACAAGCCACAATTACAAAGCCTAGCGCTTTGGTAAGGTGCTGTCTCTACTACCTGGAACCCCAATTCAATCTCACCCCACCAATTCTACTAAAAAAATGGTGGAAAATAAACATGGCACAGATCCAGCAGAAGAATTCTTGCAACATGCAGATCTCTCAGCCAAAACATTTTAAGCCAGAAGAAGATGGTCATCAAACTTCAGTTTCCTAAAACAAAACAACTTCCAGCCCACGATCCTGTATCCAGCTAAACTGAGTTTCATTTGTGATGGAGAAATCAAATGCTTTAATGACATAGACACGTTGAAGAAATTTGCCATAACTAAACCAGCTCTCCAGGATTTTCTCAGACACATCCTTCACAATGACCAGAGCAATGCTCTACCTCCAAAGTAAACTCAACCAGAACTTTTTGAACAAAACCCAACTTCCACAGTGGTGAAAGGATTAAAAATGTCCACTGGACATCTGAAAATCATGACAACCAAAATACAGCCAGGTTTATCAGTTCTCTCAATTAATGTGAATGGTTTAAATTGTCCTCTAAAGAGACACAGGTTGGCTGACTGGATACATAAACTCAGACCAAATATCTGTTGTATACAAGAATCTCACCTTACCTTAAGGATAAAAATAGACTCAGGGTGAAGGGATGGACTTGTATATTACAGGCAAATGGAAACCAGAACAAAGCAGGGGTAGCAATTTTAGTAACAGATACAATTGCCTTTAAACCAACAAAAATAAAGAAAGATAAGGAAGGTCACTACATATTTGTCAAGGAAAACACCCAGCATGAAGAGATTTCAATAATAAAGATATTTGTCAAGGGAAACACCCAATATGAAGAGATTTCTTTTTTTTTTTTTTTTTGATACAGAGCCTCATACTGTCACCCTGGATAGAATACCATGGCATCACAGCTCACAGCAACCTCCAATTCCTGGGCTCAAGTGAGTCTCTTGCCTCTGCCTCCCAAGTAGCTGGGACTATAGGCACGCACCACAATGCCTGGCCATTTTTTGGTTGCAGCCGTCATTGTTGTTTGGTGGGCCTGGGCTGGATTCGAACACGCCAGCTCAGGTATACGTGGCTGGCACTTACCCCTCTGAGCCACAGGTGCCAAGGCAAGAGATTTCAATAATAAACATTTACCAGAATACTCCTCAATTCATAAAGCAGACCCTAATGGATATGAACAACTTGATTATCTTCCTGCACTATAATAGTTGGAGATTTTAACACCCCTTTGACAGTTTTGAATAGAGCCTCCAAGAAGAAACTAAACAAAGAAATATTAGACTTAAACCTGACCCTAGAACAAATGGACTTTACAGACCTCTACAGAACATTTTACCCTAATAAAACTGAAAATACATTCTTCTCATCAGGCCATGGGTCATCCTCCAAAATAGATCATATCCTAGGACACAAGTCTAACCTCAGCAAATTTAAAAGTGTAGGAATTATTCCTGTATCTTCTCAGACCACCATGGAGTAAAAGTTGAACTCAACAGCAACAGGAGTCTCCAGACTCAAACAAAGTCATGGAAGCTAAGTAATCTTAGGCTGAATGATAGCTGGGTCAAAGATAAGATTAAGAAGGAAATCAGGCTAGTGCCTGTGGCTCAACAGGCTAAGGTGCCAGCCACGTACACCTGAGCTGGTGGGTTCAAATTCAGCCTGGGCCCACCAAACAACAATGATGGCTGCAACCAAAAAATGGCCAGGCATTGTGGTGGGCGCCTGTAGTCCCAGCTACTTGGGAGGCAGAGGCAAGAGACTCGATTGAGCCCAGGGAATTGGAGGTTGCTATGAGCTGTGAAGCCATGGCACTCTATCCAGGGTGACAGCTTTAAGCTCAGTCTCAAAAAAAAAAAAAAAACAAGAAGGAAATCACCAAATTTTTGGAACAAAATGACAATGAAGACACAAATTATCAAAACCTGTGGGATACTGCAAAGGCAGTCCTAAGAGGGAAATTTATAGCATTGGAAGCCTTCATCAAGAAAACAGAAAGAGAGGAAGCCAACAACTTAATGGATCATCTCAAGCAACTGGAAAAGGGAGAACAGTGCAACCCCAAACCCAGCAGAAGAAAAGAAATAACCAAAATTAGGACAGAATCGAATGAAATTGAAAACAAAAGAATCATTCAGAAGATAATGAAACAAAAAGTTGGTTTTTTGAAAAGATTAACAGACTTGATAAACCTTTGGCCAATCTAACAAGAAATAGAAAAGTAAAATCTCTAATATCGTTATCAGAAATGATAAAGGAGAAATAACAACAGACACTTCAGAAATTAAAAAAATCCTCAACGTTTACTACAAAAATCTCTATTCCCAGAAATATGAAAGTCTAAAGGAAATGGACCAATACCTGGAAGCACACCACTTTCCTAGACTCAACCAGAAAGAATTAGAAACCTTGAATAGACTTGATTCAACCACTGAAATAGCATCAACAATACCAAATCTCCCTAAAAAGAAAAGTCCAGGACCAGATGGATTCACATCCAAATTCTATCAAACCTTTCAAGAGGAACTAGTACCTATATTATACAACGTTTTTCAAAGCATAGGAAAAGAAGGACTACTTCCCAACACATTCTATGAAGCAAATATCACCCTGATCCCCAAACCAGGAAAGGATCCAACAAAGAAAGAAAATTATAGACCCATATCATTAATGAATATTGATGCAAAAATATTCAATAAGATCTCAGCAAACAGAATTCAACAACACATCAAAAAAATTATACACCATGATCAAGTTGGTTTTATTCCAGAGTTACAAGGTTGGTTCAACATATGCAAATCTATAAATATAATACATCACACCAATAAAATAAAAAACAAAGACCATATGATTCTCTCAACTGATGCAGAAAAAGCTTTTGATAATATCCAGTATCCTTTCATGATCAGAATTCTTAAGAAAATAGTCATAGAAGGGACATTTCTTAAACTAATAGAGGCCATCTACAGCAAACCCACAGCCAATATCATATTGAATGGGGTAAAATTGAAAACATTTCCACTCAGATCAGGAACAAGACAAAGATACCCGCTGTCTCCACTGCTATTCAACATAGTAATGGAAGTCTTAGCCATTGCAATCAGGCAAGAGAAGGTGATCAAGGGTATCAAAGTAGGGTCAGAGGAGATCAAACTCTCACTCTTCAATGATGATATGATCTTATACCTGGAAAATCCCAGGGACTCAACTTCAGAACTCTTAGAAGTGATCAAGGAATACAGCAGCGTCTCAGGATACAAAATCAATACTTAAAAGTCAGTAGCTTTTATATATGCTAACAATAGTCAAGCTGAAAAAACAAACATTCTATTCCTTTTACAATAGTGCCAAAGAAGATGAAATATTTGGGAATTGACCTAACAAAGGACATGAAAGACTTCTATAAGTAGAACTATGAAACTCTGAGAAAAGAAATAGCTGAAGATGTTAACAAAGGGAAAAACATACCATGATCATGGCTGGGAAGAATCAACATTGTTAAAATGTCCATACTACCCAAAGCAATTTACAGATTTAATGCAATCCCTATTAAAACACCATAGTCATACTTTAAAGAACTTGAAAAAATAGTACTTCATTTTATATGAAATCAGAAAAAACCTCAAATAGCAAATATATTACTCAGAATTAAGAACAAATCAGGAAGTATCACATTACCAGGCTTCAGGCTATACTATAAATCTATAGTGATTAAAACAGCATGGTACTGGCACAAAAACAGAGCACTAGATTTATGGAACCGAATAGACAACCAAGAGATGAACCCCGCTACTTATTGCCATTTTATCTTCAACAAGCCTATCGAAAATATTCAATAGGGGAAAGACTCTCTATTTAACAAATGGTGCTGGGTGAACTGGATGGCAACCTGTAGAAGACTGAAACTGGACCCCCACCTTTCACCATTAACAAAAATTAATTCTCACTGGATAAAAGATTTAATCTTAAGACATGAAACTATAAAAAAAACTAGTCTTGGCTCTGCACCTGTGCTCAAGCAGCTAAGGCGCCAGCCATGTACACCTGAGCTGGCAGATTTGAATCCAGCCCGGGCCCGCCAAACAACAATGACGGCTGCAACCAAAAAAATGGCCGGGCATTGTGGCGCCCGTAGTCCTAGCTACTTGGGAGGTGGAGGCAGGAGACTGACTTGAGCCCAGGAATTGGAGGTTGCTGTGAGCTGTGATGCCACGGCACTCTATCCAGGGTGACAGCTTGAGGCTCTATCTCAAAAAAAAAAAAAAATACTACAAGAGAGTGCAGGGAAAACACTTCAATAAATTGGCCTGGGAGAATATTTTGTGAGGAGGACTCCCAGGCAATTGAAGCAACACTAAAAATACATTACTGGGATCTGATCAAACTAAAAAGTTTTCATACAGCCAAGAGCACAGTAAGTAAAGCAAACAGACAACCTTCATAATGGGAGAAGATTTTTGCAGGTTATGCTTCCAACAAAGGTCTGATAACTAGAATCTACAGAGAACTCAAACTAATAAATAAGAAAAGAATAAATAACACTATTTCTATGTGGGGAAGAGACTTGAACAGAAACTTCTCTGATGAAGACAGGTGCATGGCCTACAAACACATGAAAAACTGCTCATCATCCTTAATCATCAGAGAAATGCAAATCAAAACTACTTTGAGATATCATCTAACTCCAGTAAGATTAGCCCACATCACAAAATCTCAAAACTATAGATGTTGGCAAGGATGCAGAAAGAAGGGAACACTTCTACACTGCTGGTGGGAATGCAAGTTAATATGACCTTTTTGGAAAGAAGTTTGGAGAATACTCAAGGAACTAAAAGTAGATCTACCATTCAATCTTGCAATTCCTCTACTAGGTATATATCCAGATGGTCAAAATTATTTTACAACAAAGACATTTGCACCAGAATGTTTATTGCAGCCCAATTCATAATAGCCAAGACACGGAAACAGCCCAAGTGCCCATCGACCCATGAATGGATTAGCAAATTGTGGTGTATGTACACCATGGAATACTATGCAGCCATAAAAAAGGAGACTTCACATCTTTAACATTTACTTGGATGGAGCTGGAACATATTCTTCTTAGTAAAGTATCTCAAGAATGGGGAGAAAAATATCCAATGTACTCAATACTACTTTGCAATCAATATAGAACCACCTACACACTCAAACAAATGGCAGAACATAACCATAGTCCAAAAAGTAGAAGGGAAGAGAGAGGGAAACGAAGGGGGGATATGGGAGGAGGGAGGGTATTCAGGGGGACCTCACCTAATGTGCATGATGCAATGGTACATTTCAAAACTATTAAGAAATGAGTATAATTGTGATGGATATGTTAGTTCAATGTAAGCATTTCACGTTGCATATTGAAGCAGCACCCTGAACCCCATAAATGCAACAATATACAAAGTTATGATTTAATAAAAAACAATTTTAAAAAATAAGAAATAAAAAGATAAAGCTGGGACCCACAGAGTGCTATGTAATTTCTCAGGACGGCCACATACGTTTGTGCAGGTTGTAGACTGCACAACTACAGGGCCTCCCATTCACTTAGCAATCTATGGGAATTGTGTGGCTTGGATTTAGGCAGTACACATTCTCCGTACCTGAACCTTATGGCCCTGAATTTTCCCAAGGTCGACCAGCTCCTGAGACTTGCAGCAAGGCCCTGATCCATGTCCTATGGCTGTTGCACCACCCCAACCTGGCTCTCCTTTCTGACATCTCTACCACAAGATGAACTGGGAAGAGCCGCAAAGTATGTGTTGTAGCCTCTTGAATTCCAAGCACAACTCAGTCTCTGGTGCATTCATATCTGCAAAGTCTCTCTGAAGAATAGCGCAATGATAGCCCATCTTGGTTCTGTTTTGCAAAGTTCTTACCACTAATAATGATGAGAACCTTCGAGTGTATTTATTTTAAGGGTAGAGTGACAAGCACTGATACTTAGCCCCCAGCAAGAGTTGATTAGGAATACATCTTGACCAGGCATATCAAAAAAAAAAAAAAAAAAAAAACTGTCTAACCTGAAAGAACACTAATCCAAAGAGAGAAAATTTAGTTTTCAAAAAAGCACAATGATGGCTCAGTGCCCATAGCACAGTGGTTACAGCTCCAGCCACATACACCAAGGCTGGTGGGTTTGCACCTGGCCTGGGCCAGCTAAACAACAATGACAACTGTAACAAAAAATAGCTGGGCGTTTTGGTGGGCACCTGTAGTCCCAGCTACTTGGGAGGCTGAGGCAAGAGAATCACTTAGGCCCAGGAGTTTGAGGTTACTGTGAGCTGCTGTGATGCCATGGCATGCTACTGAAGGCAACCTCTAGTGAGACTTCTAAAAAAAATAGCACAATGACAGAACAAATATGTAATGTGGGTTCAAGAGAGTCCTCAAAGGGCTGGTCAAGGTGGATCATGCCTATAATCCTAGCCAAGGAAGGTGGAAAGAATTGCCTGAGCTCAGGAGTTTGAGACCAACTTGAGCAAGAGCAAGACCCCGTCTCTAAAAATAGCCAGGCGCCTGTAGTCCCAGCTACATGGGAGGCTGAGGCAAGAGGATCGCTTGAGCCCAAGAGTGTAAGGTTGCTGTGAGCTGTGACAACATAGCATTCTACCAAGGGCAACAAAATGAGACTCTGCCTCAAAATATATGAATTAGTTAATTAATTTAAAAACGGGAGTCCTCCAAAACCGCTGGAAGGAGGACCTCTAAAATTAGGTGTCTAATAATGTAATGCAATAAGGACACAGCATCACCCAGAAGAATTCTTGTCTTAAAAAAAAAAGGAACTTCAATTTATTCAAACCTTTGCCTCTAATCATCAATTTGTAGAAAATACAGGGGACAGAGGAACACACCAAACACCACGAGGAAGCAATCAGCCAGGTCTCAATATAGGACATTCTATGGGTGCAATGACTATTTTCTTCAAACATCAAGGGCTGAAGGAAAGAAATGAAAAGGGTGGACTGTGACAGATTAAAACAGACTACTAAATGCAATGCAGGCTGGAAAAGATCGATGAAATCTGAATAAACTCTGAAGTTAACAGTGATGTACCAATGTTAATTCCTTAATTTTGATAGATGTGCCAAGGTTGTTTAATATTTTAACATTAGGGAAAACTGAATGAAGAACTCTCTGTACAAGCTTTGTAACTGGCACAAATAAAGTTTATTTGATGGAAAGAGACTTCAAGAGTGTAACAGCCAAATACAACAAGTGGTCTTCATTTGGATCCTGGTTTAAACAAATCACTGTTAAAACATCTTTAAGACGATCAGAGAAATTTGAATATGGACTGCATATTGGATGAGAGTAAGTTTATTTTATTAGGTGTGATAATGGCATGGTAGTTATGGGTTTTTAAAAGCCCCTATCTGGTAAACACGTGTATTTAGTGGTGAAATGATACAATGTCTAGGGTTTGCTTTAAAATACTCCAGGGGAAAACAGTGATGATGGTAGATAAGACAAAATTGAAAATAGTTGATAATTACTGAGGTAAATGAGAGATACATATACATTAAATTGTCTGCATTAAAAAGTTACAACAAAGGAGGAGGAAGGGAAGGAGAAAAGGAAGAAAGTACACAGTGTGCTCCCTTCTTCGTCTGCGGGTTTGGAGGTGTCCCTCTGTCCCTCTGAGATGGAGTAGTCTGGTCACCAGCTTGCTTTGTTTCCTTTGTTACGACCCCCTATCACTCCACCAAGGGACACATTTTCCACCCTAATGATGGTACCATCCCAGGCAACGATACACCAAATGGGAGTGGCAGGGAGTTGGGTACAGATGTCACATAGCCCTGGTTCAAATCTGGATGGCCTCAAACAGGTTCATCTCTGTGCCTTTGCTCTCTCTTCTATAAAATAGGGAAAATGATAATAAGAGGAGCTGCCTTGTAGGTTTCTGGGAATTTGAAATGAGTTGATATATGCAAAGTGTTTAAAATTGGGCGTGGCATGGGGTAAAGCCTTAATAAATGTCTGCCAATGTCATTGTTACAGATGCAGACTGCTCCCTCCCCACGGGTGCCTGTGTTCCCACACTCACTACAACTTGATGGCCAAAGTGTTCTTAGTTCTTAGTTCTTGTCTTGTGCTCCCAGACTGTCCTTGGATTCTTAACATATCCCATAGAGACGTTAAGAATTGCCTCAAGTCGTTTGGCCAGAACTGTGCCTTTTAGTTTTCACATGCTCCTAATTTTCTAGTTAAATTCTCGTGTTTTCATGGTCTCTGTCAGAAACAATTTGGTTAATCCCTTTCACCATTTCGAAAGCCTTTGATTGGGTCAAAGAGATCTCTTTTCTAATAAGAATTTGCCAAATCTTTTCGGTCTTGCCTTATAACTGGCTGATGACAGACATGAGGTGACGTTGATCCTCAATGCCTCATTTCCCTTGGGGTGCAGGCCTGTCTGTTCATCATGTGGTGCTGGGTGGACTCTTGGATGTCCCCGTAAGAGAGAGCACATCATTGATTTATGATCTGTTCCGTCAACCTGCTGCCTCAGCATCCTGTCCAAACTTTGCACTACAGCCATATCTTGGGCCAAAAGCTTGTGAGGGCGCTTAAAGGAATCCTCTCTTGACATGTTAATATAAATCTTCATACAAGCACAAGGGCTATTTGCAGGGCAGGTATTTAGCTAGCCGGTTTACGTTTGACTGGTCAGCACCACACAATCAAACCACTTCCTGGCTCTCCTGTTGTTCTAACTTGTAGTGATCTTAAATGCCTTTCTTTCCAATGTTTCATGCCTGTGGAGAAAGACTGGCTCATAAACCAGTGTGCTACATTGGAGTTGGGCCAGGTTTTCACGGTTGTAAAAATCTCACGTTGATAGATCCCTTTCCAGGTGCCAGAGGCTAAGCTGCATACATTTGGTGAGTTAGTCTATTTGTCCTCAGAACAATTCCACAAAGTAGGTGTTTGTATTATGGTCACTTTATAGGCAGAAAAACTGAGGTGCAAGGCAGTTAAGTAACTGGTCTGTGGTCACCCATCTGGAAAGCGGGAGACAAGCTTTGAAAGCCCTGCACTCCCATCAGTGCCTCCCGTGGCTACCCACCCAATGGCAGCTAGGACAGCAATGCTCCAGTCTAAATTGTTGTGAAGTTTCTCTGATGACCACCAAACTGATTGAATCAAACCATTGTGGTGATGTCGCTGATGTTGTTGCTGCTACTGCTGTTTGCTTTATTTGGGGATTGGTTATTTTGCCTACATCAATAACATCTGTCTGCTATATGTCAAACATCTGTATGTACGTTATCTCACTTTATCTTCCCAGTAATCCTACGACATTCAGCTTACTATCCCTATTTTACAGAGGTTCAGATGAGAGTTATGGTTACCCAAAGTCATATTGCTAGTGTTTAGATAGAACAAAATGCCTTAATTGTCAATGGCTACAAACCAGAGTCTTCAGCTTACAAGCTAAGGAACATGGCAGGCCCAAACTTCCACCAAGAGAGTCAAAGGGAGAAGGTGGAGCCCACACCAGACCAGGGGACTCCCCCGGAGGCCACCAACGGGAGGAAGGACACAGGAAACTGCCTCCTGATGCTGGTCACATTGTCTTGTGCTGTTCTGACTTGCAGGCACCATATGTAAGCAAAACCATCTTCCCTTCCAAAATCTGCTGTGCAGATTGATTAGATAACTGTGGTAAAGAGCTTTGAAGACAGTGATGTAAGAAACACTCTGTTCGGGTAGGTTCCCAGGGGACTTCAGACAGGATTTAAGGCCAGAGAATGGGCCTGCTCAGGTGGCTGGGATGCTTTGTGTGGGAAAGGAATAACTTCCCAAAACATTTCTTCTAGAGGGCTGCCAAAATCGACCAGCTCTGCTTTACATCCATCCATGTTGTCCTTCAAGTTGACTGTCACATGAGAAAAAGGAAATTTACACGGTCAGTTCAACCTCAGACTGGCCCATAAAATGTTGACACATACTTAGATATCAAAGGGTGTCTTTGTTTTATTTTGTTTTGTTTTGTTTTGAGACAGTCTCACTTTATCACCTTCAGTAGAGTGCCATGGCATCACAGCTCACAGCAACCTCCAACTCCTGGGCTTAGGCGATTCCCTTGCCTCAGGCTCCAGAGTAGCTGGGACTACAGGCACCTGCCACTACGCCCGGCTATTTTTTGTTGCAGTTTGGCTGGAGCCGGGCTCGAACCCACTACCCTCAGTATATGGGGCCGGCGCCCTACCCACTTAGCCACAGGCACCGCCCCAAAGAGTGTCTTTCATGAAAAATGATTACTGAATGTTTTAGAACATAAACTCAAATATGTAAATTTTATCGGGAGGAAAGAAGACAATGATATGATTAGATGAATCATATCATCAAACCAAAGACAATCAGGAGGAACATCCTGGGGCATTTGGTCCACCCTTATCTGTTGTCAATTCCTACTCCCTGTCCCAGACCACATTCCTGCTGGGGCTGAGTGGTCACCAGCCTATAGCTAAATAGCTATCCTCACTGGGCAGGTCATATGTGAATTACTAGCTGGAAGGAGAAAAGGGAACACATCGTAGACATTAGCCAAATGTTTCCAATGTGAATATCCCTATCCCAAGCCATAGGCACCATTAGTTGGGGAACTTCAAAGGTTAATTTTGTAATATACTCTATTGATGACACTGTAGGGAGACAGATATTATCATATATTACAGGTATTACAGGTGGAAATGTAATAATTACACCAGGAAATGCACACTGGTGTCCAACCTTTTTTCTTTTCTGCCATACATTGGAAGAGTTGTCTTGGGCCATACAGTAAATACACAAACACTAACAAAAGCTGATTAGCAAAAATAAAGTCCATATATACTTTGCATGATAACTGACACCACAGATAGGGAAAAAAGTCTAATTTGCTCTTGATCATAAACACAGTGTGTAAAGTGTATAAATGAAGACTTCTTTGGTTGATTAATGCAGTTGGACTTTGCAGCTGCCTGTTTAATGTATAGTTGCCTTAATTTTAAGCAGATATACAGAATTTTGAGCAAACTGATGAAAATCAGGAAAGCAGCTAACTTATATACATATAAAATGAAATTTCAGCAGGACTGCATCATATGTTAGAGTTATTAATTTATTTGCAATAAGTTAAAAATATAAGTGCTCTCTCCTAGGGGGACAGGGAGAAGGCAGAGGAGGATCAAAAGTTTTAGTGCTCAAATGATTTACATTAGGCCAAACACGATGGCTCACACCTGTAATCCTAGTACTCTGAGAAGCCGTGGTGGGTGATCACCTGAGCTCAGGAGTTCCAGGTCAATCTGAGCCAGAGCAAGACCTCATGTCCAAAAATAGCCAGGTGCCTGTAGTCCCAGCTACTTGGGAGGCTGAGGCAATAGAATTGTTTGAGCCCAAGGGTTTAAGGTTTCTGTGAGCGGTGATGCTATGGCACTCTACTGAGTGCAACAAAGTGAGACTGTTTAAAAAAAAGACTTAACATTGATCGCATTGTAGTGGGAAAATGTGTGGGTGTGGAGGGGCTTAGCCAAAAGCATCATAAGAATGTTATAAAGGCCTATGAGTACTGTAAGTGATAATAGCTATCAGATATCAGCCACCTGCTATGTGGCTGCAAACTAGCCAGGAATTAGGCTAGATTGCTTGCATGCCCATGTCATTCAATCCTCCTAGCAGCCCTATAGCACTGGTTTTAGAATCCCCATTTTAGTGAGGGAGAAACTGAGACTCTTAATTTTCTATTGCTGCATAACAAATTCTCTCAAAACTTAGCAACTTAAAACAACAATAAACATTTATTATCTCACACAGTTTCTACGGGCCAGGAATTTGGGAGCAGCTTTGCTGGGCAGTTCTGGCTCAGGGTCTCTCAGAAGGTCATGGTCAAGATTTTGGCCGGTGTTGCCATGATCTGAAGGCTTGACTGGGTTGGAGGACTGGCCTCCAAGGTATTTCACTCAGGTAGTTGGAATATTAATGCCAGCTAGTAAGCACACAGGGGTGTGTGGCTTGACCCAGAACAATTGATCCAAGAGAATGGAAGGCAGAAGCTGCAATGTGTCTTTTTGAGGGCAACAAAGTGAGACTGCTCAGCCTCAGATACTACCCATCCTTCAATATCCAGTTGATCACACAGTTCAGCCCTATCCAATGTGAGAGGAGACTACACAAGAATGTGACTATCAGGAGGTGAGAATTACTGGGGCCACTTGGACGTGGGTTAAGCCTAAGTTAATTCAAAGATTATTCAGCTAATTTCAAAGTCTATCTTACTCCCAAATCGGTACTCTTTCCACTGCACAACTCTTTCCTTCCCAAATCCCTCCTCCAGGACAATGCCAAATGCAGGCTACAGGATCCTGGTTCAGCCACCTCCCTGTTGCATTGCTTTGCCAAAAGCTTTATCTGCAATCTGCTGGGAAATACTTTTTATATTGAAAGCATAGCTCTGGCTTTCTAATGGGAATTGATGAGAATAATTTTTACTTCATTGATTTTATCCTAAACCAAACTTGCTAGACCTCATCTCTGGCTAAAGCTCTGTCCTTTTTTTTTTTTTTTAAGGGGATGACAATCTTAACAGAGAACAAAATATTTCTAAGTTTCAAACCATTTTGTGAAATTCCTATCTTGAGAACGGAACTGAATATGTTCAGATCTTGTTGTTGTATGAGGAAGTGATTGAAGGGCATTTTTATTCTCTTGAGTCAAAGGAAACCCACAATTTATTCTTTAGTAATAAAAACGGCATGTGTAATAATTGGGACCAAAGAGGGTCAACTCAAATTAAAGATTTTATGATGGGCGGTTATATTAAATATTTTCAACGATTTATAGAAAGGATTTGAAATATGTCAAATTTATTTCTTTACATTTTTTCATGTGAAAGATTTTATTGCATCAAGTCACAGAATCAGGAGAAAAATGACACTTAGTACATCCAAGCCCTCACTCCTGCCAAGGTCATATTGCTCCCTTCAGAACCAAAGGCCAGGTGTTAAGCTGTCCGAAGTCAACCTCTCCTAATTAAAATGAAAAGTCATAAAGCAGAGTATTTCAATAATTTGTAATAACAATAATCCCAAATTAATATAGTACAATATGTAAGAAATATTAAACATTTCACATTTCTTATTTCTCTCACCTGGAAACAAAAACTAAAGCCCCCCTGGCAAGCCTAAGGGAACATTCATTAACTTAAATATGTGTAGAGTAAATGAATATGTATATGTGTTTCTGTGTGTGTTGGGAGAGAGGAAGATGGTACGGACACTCCATAAGTACTGCTGTGTGCCACACTTACAGCTAGGTCCAGTAAACCCCAACACAAATGAGACCCTTCAGTGAAGTGATGGGTTAAGAGATGTAGCACACAAACAATACCACCCAGAGCGGAAAAAGTAAGTACCAAGGCTGAGGAAGGTGGTGCTCTGGATCTGACACAGCTGGCAAGAGGCACAGCCTTTCTGTGCACAGAGCGGACATGGCATCTTTTCATGTAGAAATGAGAACTGGAGCTGTTGTAAAGCCTATGGTCCTTGCCTCCTCCCCATCATTAAATTAAGATAAGGACTCATTACTTCCTTATGGTAATAGCTTCACTCTCAAATAAAAATAAGACGATATATATATGGGAAGCACTTGACAAGGTCAAGCGCACTCTACAGGTTGATCTTCCCACCTGCACTGGTCAATACCAGCCGCCAGGGACTGTGCAGATCCATCTGTGGAACCCAGCATCTACCCAAGTGCCAAATCCTAGGCCAAAGACCTAAGTGTATGGTTTATGCCAAAAGGTGGGGGAGAGCAAAATTCCCTCAATTTTTTCTAGGTGTGAAAGGGAGCAACTTTTTTGAGGTCCCTTGGACCTTTGAAATTTTAATTTTTAATACCTACAAAAGAATATGTGGTGGTTATGAAGAAATACTAATAAAATAACCATCAGGGGACAGGTAACAGAGCCAAAAGCAAGAAGGAGCTCTGGGAAGGATAGAGATTTCAAAAAGACCTGCAAAGAAAATCTTGAAATGGTTCCCAATGGCCAATTTGAATATCAAAATCTGTATATCCGCTGTATAAATAGAAAACCAGGAATGACAAGTGTGTGTATAACACATGTATACACATGTATGTGTGTATGTATGTCATCCCTCAGTATCCACGGTGTATTGATTCCAGGAGCCCACAGATGCCATAATCCATGGATGCCTGTGTCCAAGTCCCTTATGTAAACTATGCACAACCTCCCACATATTTTAAGTCATTTCTGGATGATTTATAATACCTAGATTACTTGTAATACCTAATACAATGTAAATGCTATGTAAATAGTTCTCATGCTGTATTGTTTTTTATTTGTATTATTTTCTATTGTTGCATTGTTATTCCTATTGGTTTTTTTCCCCAAATACATTCAATCCTTGAATTAGTTGTATCTGTGGATGTGGAACCTGTGGATGCCAAGGGCCTGCTACATCTAAAATCACATACCCATCAATTCCACTTTAAGGTATTTACTCAAGAGAAAAGAAAACATATGCCCACACAAAGCTTTATTTCCAGCAGCTTTATTTATAATGACTGAAAACTAGAAACAACTCAAATGTCCACCAACAGATGAACAAATAAACAAAACATGGTATATTCAAACATGGAATACTACTCAGCAATGAAAAGAAATGAACTATTGATACACACAACATGGAATAATACCCAAAATCTTATTTGAGTGAAAGAAGCCGGCCACAAAAGAGTAAATATTGTGAGAATCCATTTATATGAAACTGTAGGACAGGCAAAACTAATCTATAGTGACAGAAAGTACAACAGAGATTTCCTGGGGCCAGGGTGCAAAGGAGTTAATTGCAAAGGAACATGAGGGAGATTTTTTGATGATGTAAATATTCTGTGTCTTGAGTGCAATGGTATATTTATGAGTCTAAACATTTTTCTTTTTTCTTTTTTCTTTTTTTTTTGTAGAGACAGAGTCTCACTTTATTGCCCTGGGTAGCATACCATGGCATCACATAGCTCACAGAAACCTCCAGTTCCTGGGCTTAGGCGATTCTCTTGCCTCAGCCTCCTGAGCAGCTGGGACTACAGGTGCCTGCCACAATGCCCATATTTTTTTGTGGCAATTCGGCGGGGCCGGGTTTGAACCCACCACCTCTGGCATATGGGGCCAGCACCCTACTCCTCTGAGCCACAGTCACAACCCTAGTCTATTGTTTTTTGACTTTCATTTCTCTTGAGAAGTCAACCGATGGCCTAATGATTGCATTTTTGAAGGTAATTGTCGTTCCCTGCCCCCCACTACTTTTAAAATCTTCTCTTCAATCACTTCTTGGCCTTTTGGCTAAGATCAAGTGTAAAATCTTCTCTTCATATTTGATTTTTAGAAGTTTTACTGTATTTGCAAAGGTATAGTTTTCTTTTAGTTGTACTGCTTTGGTTTTATCAAACCTTAAATCTATGATTTGGTATCTTTTGTCAATTTGGGAAAAATGTCAGCCATTAGTTCTTCAAATGTTGCTGTATCCCATTCTTCATCTCTCCTCTCTTTCTGAGACTCTAACTAAACATATATTATATTACTTAACTCAGTTTTCTATATCTTTTTTTCTCTCTTTGATTTATTTATTTATTTTTTTTTGTAGAGACAGAGTCTCACTTTATTGCCCTAGGTAGAGTGCCGTGGCGTCACACAGGTCACAGTAACCTCCAACTCCTGGGCTTAGGTGATTCTCTTCCCTCAGCCTCCCGAGTAGCTGGGACTACAGGCGCCCCCCCACCCCCAACAATGCCCGGCTATTTTTTTGTTTTGCAGTTCAGCCGAGGCTGGGTTTGAATCCGCCACCTTCAGCATATGGGGCCGGTGGCCTACTCGCTAAGCCACAGGCGCCACCCCACTCTTTGATTTCTTTATTCTCAAAGACGTCAAGAAAGGAAGGGAGAATGGGATCTTGTTTTCTGAGCAGGCACATCAGCCCTTGAATGCTGGATTCCTTGCCATATGAGGAAAAAATAATTCTCCGGCGCCCCTTAGATGAAATCTCAAGGATTTCCCATAACTTTCCAGTCAACTCAGGTAAAAATAAGTCCCCTGGGCAATTTCAACTCCAAGAATCATCTCTTTTATTTATTTATTTATTTATTAGTTTGTTTATTCATTTATTTATTAGAAACAAGGTCTTCCTCTGTCACCCAGGCTGCACTACAGTAGCACAATCATAGCTCACTGTAACCCTGAACTCCTAGCCTCAAGTGATCTTCCCACCTTCATCCTCCCAAGCAGCTGGGTTTCAATTATGTGCCACCATACCTGGCTAATGTTTTTCATTTTTTATAGAGGCAGGGTCTTTCTACGTTGCCCAGGATAGTCTAGAATTCCTGGCCTCAAGTAATCCTCCTTTTCAGTCTCCTAAAGTTCCGAGATTACAGATGTAAGCCAGCATGCCAGATCAAGAATTATTCATTTAAAAAAAAAAAAGAATTATTCATTTAAATTAAAACTCTGGGCTTGGCGCCTGTGGCTCAACGGGCTAAGGCACCAGCCACGTACACCTGAGCTGGCGGGTTTGAATCCAGCCCGGGCCCACCAAACAATGACGGCTGCAACCAAAAAGGAGGCAGAGGCAGGAGACTCGCTGGAGCCCAGGAATTGGAGGTTGCTGTGAGCTGTGATGCCACAGCAAGCTATCCAGGGTGACAGCTTGAGGCTCTGTCTCAAAAAAAAAAATTAATTAATTAAAACTCTGTGCTTTATTCAAAGTTAAAGCTGTCACTAACCTCTCACCACCACCCATGAGCCCCAGGCATGCTTCAGGGTAGTAAGAATTCAAGGAAAGGGATAAAATCCCCTTTGTTCCTCTTTGCCTAGTCCTGTTCCTGCTGCAAGTGTCATTCCACTGAACTACTTTAGATTCCTCCAGATTTGCGTTGTTGGAGGACGTAGAAAAAGGAGCGGTAAGGAATAGAATGTGTCTTATTTAACTGGTGCAGCTATAAACCAGATGTGGTGCCCTCTGGAAGTAGCAGATTGCCAATGCTTATTTTTGTCTCATTGGGGAGCTTTGGGGGAGTGCCTGGCAGATACATGGCAAGGGTTCTGATGGCTGCTTCCTTCCAGTACCTCTCCTCCTGTCCGGCCAGCCAGCAGTCTGCCTTCTCTGGGAAGTCCACCCCTTTCATGGGGCTGTCACAGGCAAGATCCAGAATAACTCAGAAACATTCCCTAGGGAAAGCTCTTGTACCCTTGTCTGTTCCCTGCGCATCTTCTTTCTCTCCTTATCCTCTCACTTTGGACCAGGTCTCTCTACAGTTTCTTCCACCTGTCCTCATGCTGCCCAAATGCCAGGGGACTGAAGTTCTCTGAAGCCCCATCTCTCACTTGACCTGGGGTGAGAAAAGAGCACTTTCTCCAAAGAAATTCTCCCTCTGTTCCTCTTCAACCTCATAACTCCTTGATAACTTCCAGGTGATATGCGAAGTTCTACAGAGATTAACTAGAATCTGGAGATACTTGATATCTATTATCAGCCTTTAAAGCTTCAGCCAAAATTGGGTTAGAGTTGTTTTAGCAACCTGCTGCAGATCTGCAGATCTACACAGATCTATACAGAACTCTGTAGAATGGGGATGTATGAAATGTATGGAGAAAAATATTGAAGGACACACCTTACGTTATCATGGACTCCTGTTGGGAGTTTACTTATTGTCTGTCTTTTCATTAGGATGAAAGCTTCCTGTGATCCTTCTTAAGAAGGATAAATTTCTTCCCAAGGAAGGAGAAGGAGAGGTCAAGGAGGTAAGGGAGTCAAACAAAAAGTAAAAGGATGGTTCGGTGCCTGTATCTCAGTGGTTAGGGCACCGGCCACATACACCGGGACTGGTGGGTTCAAACCTGACCAGGCCTGCTAAACAACAATGACAACTACCACCAAAAAATAGCCAGATGTTGTGGCAGACACCTGTAGTCCCAACTATTTGGGAGGCTGAGGCAAGAGAATCGCTTAAGCCCAAGAGTTTGAGGTTGCTGTGAGCTGTATTGCCATGGCACTCTACCAAGGGTGACATAGTGAGACTCTGTCTCAAAAAAAAAAAAGTAAAAGGAAACAAGAGATTGCACCAAAAGAAAACAAGTGCATGATCATATTTAGGCATTTTTATAAAACTATTAATACACACAGATGTGTTTAAAGATATAAAGTGAAAGTAATTTTTGAAAGTGGCCAAGGATCTCCACCTTACCCCATCCAATGGTCAATTCTCAGTCTTCACCGCACTTAACCACACTGAATCTCTTGAAGGCATTTGAAAAAATTAATTTATCCCTCTTTGGAACACTAACCCCACTTGGCTTGCATGTCCCCACACTCTTCTAGTTTTCTTATTCCTATTTGGATGTTACATTTGGGTCTTTTTCAGTGGATTCTCCTCTAAACAGAAGAGTGTCCATGGGCACTCTCTCTGCATTTATCTTCTTTGCTGATACTTACTCCCTACTTGTTCTCATGTAGTCCATGGCTTGAAGTGAACTCCATATGCTGATTTATATCTCTTCCAGATTTATATCACTAGTTCTGATCTCTCCCATCAGGTACAGACACTTATCTCCCATTTCTCCTTGAACAGCTACTAGGCATCTCAGAACTGACATAATCAAAACAGAACTCTTTTTTTTTTTTTCTTTTTGCAGTTTTTGGCCGGGGCTGGGTTTGAACCCACCACCTCCAGCATATAGGGCCTGGCACCCTACTCCTTTGAGCCACAGGCACCGCCCCATTTTTTTTTTTTTTTTTTTTTTTTTTTTTTTTGCAGTTTTTGGCTGGGGCCAGCTCTGGCATAAAACAGAACTCTTAATTTCCCAGCTGGAAATGGCAAAATCCTTCACACAACCACTTAAGTCAATGTTCAGAGAGTCATCATTAACTCCCTTTTTCTTGCACCAGACATCTAATCTATCAGCAACTCCTTCTGGCTCCTCAAAATGTGTCCCCAGTCCAACTCCCACTGCTACCACCTTGGCCAGGCCGCCATTATCCCTCCCTTAAACTACCTGAATATCCTACTAATTAGTGTCTGTACTTCCACTCTTGCCTCCTTTGGTCTACACAGCAGCCAGTAATCATCATTCAGATATAAATTAGAACATGTCAACATGACTCTCCATACTCTCTAATGACTTTTTTGACTAGCCAGTTTCCTAGTCAATATCAATCTCCCACCTCCTTCTTGAGAAAAACAATGTACAGAGCTACAGCCTACATTTTCCAGATTCTCTTGCATTTAGGGAGGCCATGAGATCGTGTTCTAACCAATGAGACGCAAGGAGAAATTGTTGGATATGGAGTTTAAGAAGTCCACTGTTTTCCTGATAAAAGGCAAGGCTATCATGCCATATATCCTTGGGCCTATGCTCTTCTCTGTTTCTGCCTTGAAAGCAAATACCCATAGGCAGAAAACATGTCAAAAATGTCAGGATAGAAAAGGAGAAGGGATTTTGTTCCCTGAGCAGGTGCACCAGTCATCAAATGCCCATTCCTGAATTCCCTGTTATAGGAGTAAAAAATAAACCCCTTGGCTTGGCACCCATAACACAGTGGTTATGGCGCCAGCCACATGCACCGAGGCTGGTAGTTTCAAACCCAGTCTGGGCCAGCTAAACAACAATGACAACGGCAACAACAACAACAACAAAAATAGAAGGGTGTTGTGGCAGGCGCCTGTAGTCTCAGCTACTTGGGAGACTGAGGCAAGAGAACCACTAAAAATCGAAGAATTTGAGGTTGCTGCGAGCTGTGACACCACAGCACTCTACCAAGGGTAACATAGTGAGATTCTGTCTCAAAAAAATATAATAATAATAAACTCCTTATTTGGTACATTGTTGTGGTGGAGTTTCTATTACATGTAGCCAAATAAAATCCTGAAGAAAAGTTGGAAACTAAGAGAGGTTTGTTCATGGGTTTTAAGGAAAGAAGCCACCTCCATAACATAAAAGTGCAAGGTGAAGCAATAAGTGCTGATGTAGAAGCAGCAGCAAATTATCCAGAAGATCTAGACAAGATCATTGATAAAGGTGGCTGCACTAAACAACAGATTTTCAGTGTAAACACAATAGCCTGCTACTGAAAGAAGACTACATATAGGACTCTCATAGCTAGAAAGGAGAGGTCATGCCTGGCTTCAAAGCTTCAAAGGACAAACTGACTGCTTTGTTAGAGGCTAATACAGCTGGTGACTAAGTTGAAGCCAATGCCATTATCACTCTGAAAATCCTAGGTCCCATAAGAATTATACTAAATCTACTCTGTTTGTGCTCTATAAATGGAGAGACAAAATCTTTTTTTTTTTTTTTTTTGCAGTTTTTGGCCAGGGCCAGCTTTGAACCTGCCACCTCTGGTATATGGGGCCAGCACCTCCTTGAGCCACACGCACCACCCATCTTCTTTTTTTTTTTTTTTTTGAGACAGAGTCTCAAGCTGTTGCCCTGGGTAGAGTGCCATGGCGTCACAGCTCACAGCAACTTCCAACTCTTGGGCTTAAGCCATTCTGTTGCCTCAGCCTCCCAAGAATCTGGGACTACAGATGCCCACCACAACACCGGTCCATTTTGTTGTTGTTGTCATTGTTGTTTGGCAGGTCTGGGCTGAGTTTGAACCCACCCACTCCAGTGTATGTGGCTGGTAGCCTAGCCACTGAGCTATAGGCGCCAAGCTGGAAAGACAAAATCTTTTTTTGTTTGGAGATAGTCTCAAGCTGTCACCCTGGGTAGAGTGCCATGGCGTCACAGCTCACAGCAACCTCCAACTCTTGGGCTTAAACGATTCTCTTGCCTCAGCCTCCCAAGTAGCTGGGACTACAGGTGCCTGCCACAACACCCGGCTATTTTTTGATTATAGTTGTCATTGTTTGGCGGGCCTGTCTGGGCTGGATTCAAACCTGCCAGCTCCGGTGTATATGGCTGGCACCCTAGCTGCTTGAGCTACAGGTGCCAAGCCCAGAAAAACAAAATCTTAATGACAGCATATCTCTCTACATTATGGTTTACTGAATATTTTTAAGCTGTTGAAACCTACTTCTTAGAAAAAAAGAGATTCCTTTAAAAAGGAATGCACCTAATCACCCAAGAGTTCTAATGGAGATGTTACAGGGAGATAAATGTTTTCATGCCTGCTAACCCAACATCCATTTTGCCCCCCATGAATCAAAGAGTAATTTCAATCTTCAAGTCTTATAATTTAATAGATACATTTTCTAAGTACCTATAGTTGCCACAGATAGTGAATGATTCCTCTAATAGATCTAGGAAAAGTAAATTGAAAACCTTCCATGAAGGATTCAGCATTCTAGATGCCATTAAGAACATTTGTGCTATTCATGGGAGGTCAAAAAATCAACAGTAGCTGGAATTTGGAAGATGTTCATTCCAACCTGACTTAAGTTGAGAAATTAACTGCAGATGTGTTAGAAATAGCAAGAGAACTAGAATGACAAGTGGAACCTGAAGATGTGACCAAATTGCTGCAGTCTCATCCCATTTTAATGCATAAGGAGTTACTTCTTATGGATGAGCAAAGAAAATGGTTTATTGAGTAGGAATCTACTCCTGGTGAAGATGCTATGAACATTGTTGAAATGACAACAAAGGATTCAGAATGTTTCATAAACTTAATTGACAAAGCAGTGGCAAGGTTTGATAAGATTTACTCCAATTTTGAAAGAAGTTCTACTGAGGGTAACATTCTATCAAACAGCTTTGTTTGGTATAGAGAATTGTTTCATGAAGAGAAGAGTCAAGCAATGGAGAATACTTCCTTGTCTTATTTTAAGAAACTGCCCCAGGCTCGGTGCCTGTGGCTCAAGCTGCTAAGGAACCAGCCACATACACCTGAGCTGGCGGGTTCGAATCTAGACCCGCCTGCCAAACAACAATGACGGCTGCAACTAAAAAAAAAAAAAAAAAAAAATAGCCGGGCATTGTGGTGGGCGCCTGTAGCCCCAGCTACTTGGGAAGCAGAGGCAGGAGAATTGCTTGAGCCCAGGAGTTGGAGGTTGCTGTGAGCTGTGATGCCATAGCACTCTACCCAGGGCGACAGCTTGAGGTTCTGTCTCAAAAAAAAAAAAAAGAAAGAAACTGCCACAGCTACCCAAGCCTAAGCGACCACCACCCTGATCAGCCAGCAGACATCAACACAAAGATAACAACTCACTGAAGTCTCTGATGATTGTTAGCATCTTTCAGCAATATTTTTCCATTAAGATACATACAGTGGTTTAGACATAATGCTATTGCACATTTGTCAGACTATAGTACAGTGTAAACACTTTTATATCACTATCATGATATTTGCTTTATTGTTGTCTGAAACCCAACTCACAACATCTCCAAGGTATGTCTGTATGCTATTAACTTGTTTGCTCAGTATCTATCTACTCCACTGGAACGTAAGCCTCAAGACCTCAAAAGGCAAGAGCACAGCCCCCGTACCTAGCAGGGTGTGTGATATAAAAGGAGCATTGAAAAGGATTTATCTAATCTGGCTCGGCGCCTGTGGCTCAACGGGCTAAGGCGCCAGCCACGTACACCTGAGCTGGCGGGTTCAAATCCAGCCTGGGCCCGCCAAACAACGAAGGCTGCAACCAAAAAATGGCCGGGCGTTGTGGTGGGCGCCTGTAGTCCCAGCTACTTGGGAGGCGGAGGGAAGAGACTCGCTTAAGCCCAGGAATTGAAGGTTGCTGTGAGCTGTGATGCCACAGCACTCTATCCAGGGCGACAGCTTGAGGCTCTGTCTCAAAAAAAAAAAAAGAATTTATTTAATCAATCACTCAATCTACGACGTCTTGAAATTAGACTCTTCCTTACTGTTTACTCGGCACTTCTTTGTTATACAAAGACTGTATATTACTATCCTATCAAACATTAAAGATTTGATAATGGGTTCACTTGGGGGATTTTTATCATAATTAGCTATTTTCTGTGCTGGCATATGTTGTAGCCTCACTCTTGGCACACAGAGATCTCATGGTCTTGTCCAAAAATCAGGCCTGACTCGGTAATTTAAGGTTGACCTAAAGTCTACTTTATTGTGTCTAGCACTGTTTTTACACACCTGCACTGTGTAAACAATGCCAGAATATCTTTCTTTCCGTTTCTCCCAGATCACCCAAATGATAGTGGAGGATCGCTTACAGGGACCAGACTCTCTCCTGACTTCCAGGCTGGGCCAGGGCTGTGAAAAACCCGTTCCAAGTGTGGACAGCATCATGCCAAAGTGATACAGCAGTCAGAGGCCTGGTTCCAAGCCCAGTTCGCCAGCTGGATGGCCTGATTGACCTCTCAGGGTTACTGGGAGGAACAAAGAAGATTAGGGACCGGCATTCCACCGCCTGCCGGGGTCTCACTTTCCGCATCTCCGCCAAAACCAGATTCGCAGAAGCCTCTCGCAGTTCCCGTCCCGCCCATGCTGGGCCCCGGCACGCCCCCTTCCGCCGGTCTCGCGGGAACTGGCCGATCCCGTCAGCCGCTGCGGGCTGCTCACCGTCGCCATGGAAACGAAGGTAGCCAATCAGCTTAGTTACTCCAGCTCCGCTCCGACGCGCCGGCTCGGGTGGGCTCTGCCGGGCGCCGGTGGCCTTCTGTGGGCTCCGGTGAGCTTCCCGGCCGTTGACGACGATGCTGAAGGCCAAGATCCTCTTCGTGGGGCCCTGCGAGGTGAGGCTGGGCCTGGCGCCGCGGCGCCTGCGCGAGCGCGCCCCTCACTCCCAGTCTGTGCTTTGCGCCGGGAGGCCCCCAGCAGGCAGGAACCTAGTCCCACGCGACCACCCGGGTGGGCACCGCTGCCCTTACTGTCAACCCTGCACTTTCAGACCTTGATCCCAGCCACCTCCTGGAGGAGGCGGTTGAAGCGGACCCCATGTTACTCAGGCCCAAGGTAGTGAGTGGCCTCATTGGAACCAGAGCCTAGGTCTCATGACTGCTTGGCCACCCGTCATCGGTTGTGAATGTGTCTGTGGGACGAGAGGACCTAGAGGGAAGCCTGGACTATTTATTGTATGGCCTTGGAACAGTTGGCTATTAGTGTGTGTGGTGGTGGTAAAGGGGATGAAATCTACATGTGTGCTACGCACCATGCACAAAAATAAAATTCAGATGGATTAAAGCTTAACGTGTAAAGAAAAAAATGTACAATAGATGAATATTCTCCAACTTTAGCGAGCATCAAAATCATGTAGACGGCGATTGTGTTAAAACCCAAATTGCTTGGCTCGGCGCCAAATTGCGTGGCTCAACGGGCCAAATTGCGTGGCTCAACGGGCTAAGGCGCCAGCCATGTACACCTGAGCTGGCGGGTTCGAATCCAGCCCGGGCCTGCCAAACAACAATGACGGCTGCAACCAAAAAATGGCCAGGCATTGTGGCGGACGCCTGTAGTCCCAGCTACTTGGGAGGCAGAGGCAGGAGACTCGCTTGAGCCCAGGAATTGGAGGTTGCTGTGAGCTGTGATGTCACAGCACTCTATCCAGGGTGACAGCTTGAGGCTCTGTCTCAAAAAA
>CAUYRH010030187.1:0-46127 GCA_963574655.1 Perodicticus potto | reverse complement strand
AAGGATGGAATCAAAGTATCAGCACTGTGCAACCCTAACAAATCAATGGACATGAGAGCTAAGCAACAAAAAGCAGCAATCAGACCTTCTGTGTAACTTTCTATGATGAATATTTGCCAGAAAATTAAACCTGAGTCTGATGCAACCTCTGTATCTAAACACCAATTACAGCAACTGCAGGAAACCAGAGGAATGCAATGATATCAGAGAGGGGGCGATCATCAAAATTCAGGCTAGGGAAATACTACCAGAAAAACAATTTATTTTCTTCAGTAAATTACAAGAAAACATGTGACAGAGGGGGAGTCAACAGATTAAAAGAGAATTAAACACCTGCGACAACCAACTGCAATTTATGGCCTTATTTAGATCCTGAGTCTAAAAAATAAACTAATAATCATGGAGCTAATTGGGGAAATTCGAGTAGTGACTAGACATTAAACTATTTCAAGAAATTGTTGTTAATTTTAAAGATATGACAAATGGTATTTCCCTTTTGAAAGAAAAACACTAAAATGTTTATAGATTTAAAAAAAAATTCTCCCCTAAATAAACAGAGAAAAATTCCATTTATTATCCCAATAGTTCTCTTTTCAGGGGGTCTGAAGAAGTTGAATAAAAATCATTTTAAAATCCACATGGAAACATAAATGCCTGTATAGCAAAGAAAAGTATGCAGAAGATAAATAATGAGAGACTTGCCTTCAACTGAAAGCCATTGTAATAAAAATCACCGTAATACAATCAACATGGTATTGGCAAAGAGTAGACAAATCAGTGGAACAGAAGGGTGGATCTAAAAATAGATCTCGGTATATATCATAATTTAATATGTGACAAAGGTAGTATTTCAATTCTGTTGCAAAGAATGGCTTATTTAATAAGTTGTGCCGGCATAACCACCTATTCATCTGGAACAAAGTAAACTTGTATCTCAATTCACAACAAAAGCAAAAATAAATTCTAAATGGCTTAAACACTTAAATATAAACAATAAGTCTTATAAGAACATGTAAGTGTCTACATGCAAATCTAGGGAACAGAGAAGATCTTTTTAACTAAAACCAGAAGCTAGGAGAGCATAAGAGATAGACATAATTGATTACATAAAAATGTAAATACCTTTATCTGGAGAGAGATGGCAAAAAATGTCAAGAGTCAAAATGCATTTACCAAAATATGCATAATGTGGATAACAGATAAAGGGTTAATACATCTTATACATAAGATGTACACAACTATTTCTTCTACAAATTTATAAGAAAAAGATAAAAAAAAAAAAAAGAAAGGAAACAGAAAGCAAAAAAGACCATAGCTTTCTTGGGGGAGGAGATAGATACTTTTCCTTTCAGATGAATTTTGTACCTAAAGCTTGTTTTCTTGGAGTCGCAGCTTGCCTCAGTAGAGGTGATCTGCAGCTATCACTTCTCTCTCCGCTGGCTCCAGGTCTTCAGCTCAGTTGGGCATTTTCTGGACGTTATCCTTCCCCTTGGTCAGGAGCCTCTCTTGAGAACTGCTTCTAGTTGGCCATCTTGTCCCTCCTCCCACAATAGCATTTTTTAGGGCTCAAGGGATGTCAATTTCTAGAAAACAAAATATATAATAACAAGAATGCAATATTCCTCCCTTATCCAAAGAGGGTAAATTTCAAGGCCCCCAGTGGATGCCTGAAACCACAGACAGGATCGAACCCTATATGTACTGTTTTTTCCTATACGTGCATACCTATGATAACATTTGCCATGCCACAGTGAATTACTTTATCACAAATTACTTTTTCCTTCCTCACAATTTCATGGATAGGAATTGATCATAGAAACCTCAGCGCATAATTACTTTTTCCTTATTTAGTCAAGGACTTTCCCCGTTTTTTGTTTGTTTGTTTTTTTTATTTTTGCACATACATGTGTTTATTAGGTTTCCAGTTTTTGCCTTCACAGAATTAAAAAGGCTTAATATTTAATAACAATAACAGTGTTTAAGATAAGGACTAGAAACAAAAACCTCGAAAAGAATGAAAGAAGATTAATACATTCAGAAAAGAAATCAGACGATTACTGCATCAAAATATTAAGCAATATTAATAATAATAATTCAAAGAAAGTAACATTCACATTGTCAAATAAGAGTATGTCTATTATAGAATGCTTTAACTCTAAGGCTCAGTATGGAGTCATCAGTCAACTTATTTTTTTTCCAAAGTCTCAAAAAATAGATAACTAATATTTATAAATAAAAGTAAAAGTTAATTTCAAAAAACAGATCATGCCAAATCTTATTCAATCAATTTTGACCAAAGTACATTACTTAAACATTAATTTTTAATTCAACATGTTAATATGTTGTTTAGGATATTGCATTCTCATTTATAAGTGCAAATATGTTTGTAATTCCCTTTATAACAATATATTTTCTCTAATTTTAATATCAGATGTATCCTGATTAAGTAGAATGACTTTGAATCATTTCTTCTTTTTCTATTGTCTATAAGATTTGGCATGATCTGTTTTTTGAAATTATCTTTTACTTTTATTTATAAGGACTTTCCCTTTTGGGGCTTGTCTTTGGCACACCTAAAATGCCAGCATCACTATTCTTGAGCAATGGGGCCATTAATGTGTAAAATAAAGCTTACTCAGACACAAACCATGAAACCACAACAGATAATCTAATGACCAAGCGGCTACCAACCCTTGTGGAGTGGACATGCTGCACAAAGGGTGAGTGCACATCCCAGACTAGAGGGAGCAGAGCTATGCAAGATTTCATCACACTGCTCAGAACAGCTGGAAATTTAAATCTTATGAATTGGTTAGTTTTGGGTTTTCCATTTAATATTTCTAGAACTCAATTGGCCACAGGTAACGGAAACCACAGAAAGTGAAACCATGGGTAAGAGAGAACTATTGTATTCAAATCTTACTCTTTTGTCCATATTTATTTATTAGTAAATCCACAGAAATTCAGACAAATAAGTTAAGGTACAAAAAATCAATAAGGCAAACACTCTGTGCTCTGAACATCACCTTCCAGAAATCTAGTCTTGCACAAGATCTTTGCCTATGTTAGTGACCCTGGTCCAAGATAAATCCCTGCCATCCTTACAGAACTGTGAGAAATAAATTTCTGTCATTTATAAATGACCCAGTCTCAGACATTTTATTACAGCAGCACAAATGGACTAAAGGAAGCATACATTCAAATGGGAAAAATACACAATGAACATAAGAAGCCATATGTGAGAGGGTGAAAATGCTATGGATAAAATGACAGGGCATACCATATACCATACAGAAAAAAGAGCTCAAGTGAAACACACACCTAAATGTAAGTATTACACCATTAAATTTTCAGGAGAAAACACCATAGTAAACAGTCAGTCTTGGACTAGGCTATGATATCAAAAGCATAAGTGATAAAAGAGAGAATTAATAAATCAAACTTCATCAGAATCAACAAATTTTGTGCCTCAAAGGATGCCATAAAGTAAAAAGACAACTCACAGGAAAAGATAAAATATTGGCAAATAATATGTCTGATCAGGGACAAGTATCCAGAATATATATAAAAACACAGTCAATAATAAAATCACAAATAATCTAATTTTAAAATAGGGAAAGGATTTCATTCCTTTGAAAAGAAGACATGCAAATGGTCAATACACACATGAAAAGATGCTCAATTTGCATTCCCTAGGGACTAAAACCACAATGAGGTACCACTGCACACTCACTAGGACAACTGTAATAAAAAGGAGGGATAATAGCAAGTGTTGGCAAGAATGCAAAGAAACTTAAATCCTTGTGCACTGCTGGTAGAAATGTAAAATGGTGCAGTCATGTGGAAAATAGCCTGGGACTTCCTTGAAATGTAAATGTATACTTATCACACGACCCAGCAATTCCACTCCTTGGTATACTCAGAAAAGTTGAAAACATATGTCCACATAAAAACTTGAATATGGACGTTTGTAGCAGTAGCAATTGCAATACCCAAAATGTGCAACTAACCCCAATGCCCATCAACTGATGAATGGATAAAACAGAATTATGGTACATCCATACAGTATTATTACACATACCACAGGGTGGGTGATTCTGAGAATATTACACTCCCTGACAGAAGCCCGTCACAAAAGACCACACACTACATGATTCTAGTCATATGAAGTGCCCATAAGGGGCAATACATGGAGACCAAAAGTGACCTACTGATCACGTACAGCAGTTGAGCAGATCTGTCCTCTGTGGAACCTTTCCTGACAGAGTGGGCAGCCTGGCGTCTCTGGTGTACCTTGTAATTATTGACCAGAGCACAGGTGCCATGAAGGCAAAAATAAAATCTTCCTATTTTGCTCTCTGCTGTGTCCCCAACACTCAGAACAGTGCTTGGCATGTAGCAAGAGTCCACAGACACGGATTGTGTGACTGGACTGCATCTGCTCACATGCCCCCTCATCCCCATCAATGGGCAGCAGTCATCACAGGAAGAGAAGGTTTCATCCCACCCATACTCCTGCCCCAGACCACAGTGCCAGCCTGACCAGCACCCAGAACACATGCAATGAGGACTGGGTGAATGAATGAATGAATGGGAAGGAAGTAGGGCTGAAACAGTTTGGACCCACTGCCTGGGAAGAGCAGAGCATTCTCCGGGGCCCAGCATCCGCCCTCACAGCCCCTGCACACCATGTGGCCTGCCTGAGCCTCTGAGTAGGTGCCTCTGTGAGGGGCCCACACCTCCCACCCCCAGGGCAGTGCAATGTGTGGAGGAGGGGCCAGAATGGCAGGTGAAACCTACCCCTTTGCTCTTGGACTTCACTTGCATCCACACAAGGCCCTTCTCAGACTTGATCCCCTGTTTAAATATCACTCAGAATCTCAAGTGCATCTCATTAAAATACACACTCAGACCCAGTCTTACAGATGATGGGCATTCATGGCTCCACTGAGGGAAAACAAAACAAACCATTTGAAAATCCCAGTGAAAAAGCAGGACCCAGGCCCACACCAGGTGTGGTCACTGCCCTCGTGGTGCCCCAGACAGCCAGGGAGCAGCCACCTGTGCAGTTCGCTTTACAAAGGGCGCTGGGAAAGTCAGACCCCTTGTGACCTCCCAGTACCTCTCGGAGACATGGAAGAGATGGCACAGCCCCTTCTAAACTGTCACACAAAGAAAATAATGTTCTGACCCAGTTTGGAACTATGTTCCCTGCTAGAACTAAAAAGCATGTATCAATTAGTATATAGAATTGAGTGCAATGTTTGTTCCATTTTTCTCCTAATACAAACCTAACAAGACATTCAGACTAGTAAGGAGCTGCACTTCCACCAGAAAGGTAGTTGATGGAGTTAAGAACTTCATCACTATTTCATTCCTTTTATGGGGCTACCTTTAAACTCAAAAACAAACACATGCTTGCCCACATGCCCATATAATGAGCCCTCTGTATACTCCAACCAAAATTCTCAGCTCCCCAAGAGAGCTTTTTGTGGAATGTAATATAGAAATACCCAAGAAACTCTGTAGGACCTTTGACAAGGCAAATATTGGATGGGAACAAAACAAAACTACTGGCACCATCTCCCCTCAGCTTTTAAGCCTGTCCCATTAAAAAGTAGCCTGTGAAAGACGTTTTTTTCCTCCAAAAAATAGAGTAGCTTATCGTAAGTGGAAGGGCGGCCAAGTCATGGCAGAATAAAAACAATTTAGCTAGCTCACTTTTAAAGTAACAATTGAATAACTTCTCTGGGAAGTTCCTGCTTTTACTGGAAGCCTGGTCTGTACGGGATACAGCTTGCAAACACCCCAGCAGGGTCTGTAAGCACTCAGAAGAACAAGGGCCATAACTGAAGCTGTGTGCAAGGCCTGGAAAGGAACATTAATCAGGCCCATCCCTGCCCAGTCAACAGTCAACAGTCAACAACCTTCCAGAAGCAAATATCCATTGTGGGGGTTTGTGTGATGGCCAGGGAAGAAATCAAGGGAACAGCTCCAGTTGATCCAGGGCAGGAGGGCTTGTACCCTAACCATGGAGGGAAATACTTCTGGGTGGAGATAAAGGGAAAATTCCTCTTTTCCACCAACTCTTCAGAGGAGAACTGATGCCATTGCATCCACTCCACAGAGCAACGAGAGGAGTGTAACCTCCCCCGAGGGATCTGTGTGTGTGACCATAGACAGGAAGCTGTCGGCACACAAGGCTCAGGTTATGGATTTCTCAAGGCTGCCCAAACCCTTAAAGTTAATGATTTTAGACAGAATAACAACTAACAGGCTTACTCAGAGAAACTGCTGACTTTTTTATTCCCTTCCTCAGCTTACCCTCTCGGCTAAATGAGAAAATAGGGCCATTCACTGAAGCCCCACAAGCTAGTGGTGGCCCCCTGTGTCCCCACTGTGTGTCCTCTTTATCTCTCACCGCTTTTATTTTCATTTTCCACAGAAGATCGAAGCCAGCTCCACAAGTCTGAAAAGACCCTGCCCCTGGGGCAGGACCCCAGCATTTTGTAACTTTTGTATCTTCAATCATGTTAGAAAATAAGTAGAAGGTTAATTTTTTTAAATAAATAAAACTAAAACAATAGCATGATAAACTGCACCCCTAATTCCATCCTAATCCAGGTAGCTTTTATAGCAGAACATAAGTTTTTTGTCTGGGAACTCAGTGATCTTAATGAAGCCAAACAATAGATAGAGGCTTCCCAGGTAGACTTTGAACACAGAATTCTCTTTTATTCAGTCAACATCCTTCTGTGATTTTACAATAATGATATTTCTCTACTATATTTATTTATTTATTTATTTTAGACACAGAGTCTTACTTTGTCACCCTCAATAGAGCACCATCGCATCACAGTTCACAGCAACTTCAACATCTTGGACTCAACTGATTCTCTTGCCTCAGCCTCCCAAGTAGCTGAGACTACAGGTTCCCGCCACAATGCCTGGCTATTTTTAGAGATGAGGTCTTGCTCTGGCTGAGGCTGTTCTTGAACGTGTGAGCTCAGGCAATCAACCTGCCTTGGCCTCCCAAGTGGTGGGATTACAGGCGTGAGCCACCACACCTGGCCTCTACTAGTTTTAACAGCCAATATTTAACCTAAGATCTAGGAGAGAAACAAGCCTAGGCACCACAGCTCATTCCAGAAGCTTCTCCCGAAGCTTCAGGCTTATGTTTCTCTCCTACCTTGGCAACTATGTCTCTCTTTCTAATCAATAGAGAAGACAGAAAAATGTTTGTCTTGCTCTGTAAACCTGCCAGAATAGATTGGCTATTCTGGTTCAGAAGTGAGAAACCTCTGAAATAACCTATTTCTATCAAAAACATCATAAACATATACGTCATCTAAAACTTTGAAGAAGGAGTAAATACCTAAAAGTTTTAGGGTATAAGTTTTTCCTTATGTTTTGCCTTTCTATTCTTAATTACAGACCATATTGAAAGCCTGAACGATATCCTGTGGGTAGACAGAATAATGGCCCTCAAATATGTCCAACCCCCTAATTCACAGAATCTGTAAGTTCTGTTCCGTGGCAGTGAGGAAGAAAGGTGGCAGGTGGATTTAAGGGTGCTAGTCAGCTGGCCTGAAGACAGGGAGATTATCCTGAATTATGTGAGTGGTCCCAACCTGCTCACAGGTGTTTGAGTAGGAAAGGGAAGCAGAAGCGCCTGAGTGAGAGTGACGTCGCATGAGGGGCCTGTGGTCAGGCTCAGGCGACAGATGAAGGAGCCGTGAACCCACGACAGCAGACAGCCTCCTGAAGCTGGACGAGACAAGGGCTTTCCCCAGAGCCTGAAGGAAGGAACACAGTTCTGCCATGTCCTGGTTTCAGCAAGTGAGGTCCATGTTGGACATCTCATATACAGAAAAGCAAGTTAATAAAGTTGTGTTGTTTTAAACCACTCTGTGGTAATTCATTATAGCAGTGCCAGGAAAGTGGCATGCCATGATTGTATAAAGTAATATTTAACATTTGAGATTTATTGAAGAACAATTTTTCAGATTCTATCTTGGTATTCCAGACTATTAATAAAATGGTTTTTGATGCTATAAATCACAAGAATATGATAGTGGCTCCTTTTAATTTCCCCCCTCCTCCTCCTTGCCCTCCCCTGCTTTAGCTTCCTTGTTCTCATGAGTTGTAATTTAAGGTTCAGTTGAAAGACCACAAAATGGAAAGTGGTTCTCTCAAATTTCCTGGACCTTGAGAAGGAGAGCCATGTGACTGCTTTTTTGGTTTGACCTGATTAATTCTCTGCTCCTTGGTAGCCTCTGAATCCTTCATTATGAACATGCACTGTAATAACCACTTTCTATTTTTAACAAAATGTTAATAGTTTTTTCAGATCAAAGTAAAACACAGGCTCAGCGCCTGTAGCTCAGCAGTTAGGGTGCCAGCCATATACACCAAGGCAGGTAGGTTCAAACCCAGCCAGAGCCTACTAAACAACAATGACAACTACAGCAACAACAACAAAAATAAGCTGGTTGTTGTGGCGGGCGCCTATAGTCCCAGTCATTTGGGAGCCTGAGGTAAGAGAATCGCTAAAGCCCAAGCGTTTCATGTTGCTGTGAGCTGTGATGGCACATCACTCTACCAAGGGTGACATAGTGAAACTCTGTCTAAAAAAAAAAAAAAAAAGTAAAACACAAACTCTTAGGCATTAAAACTTTTAATGAAAAGATATTTTTCAAACCCAATTTTTAAAAAATGGTTTCCCTTGTCCTTGCCATCTTTGCGTGGGTTGTTTTCCTGCTTTGTAAGCAAATCCAGGGTAAACAAAACAAGTGCAGGCTAAAAAGGTCTCCAAAAGCAATTAGCAAATGCATTAACTGTTTTATTAACTTTTTTCCCCACAGCTTTTGTGTGTGTGTGTGTGGTATTTTTTGGCCGGGGCTGGTTTTGAACCCCCCACCTCTGGCATATGGGGCCGGCGCCTTACTCCTTTGAGCCACAGGTGCCACCCTCCCCACAGCTTTTAATTCCTAGTATTAATTGTGCATTTAACTGAAATATTCTCTTCTCGAAAAATGTGTCTACTTATCACATAGCCCAGCAAAAACCAAAATCGAGCCTGAGGCGTAAAAGACAAAAATTAATATACTTATTTAATCAAAATAAGAGATGTTACAGCCTTCCTGGAAAACATAAATATTTTTCATTGTCCAAGACATAATACTGGGTGCCAAGCAGTTCCCAGCCCACAGAGTGCAGGGAAGCACGGGGCAGTGCTGGGCATGTGGTTGCGGCAGTGTGCAGAGCGCCAATCAGAGGACGCCTGGCACTCCCTCGGAGCCGGGTCTTCGTCCCCTGTGCCTCCTGCAGGTCAGCTCCTAGGCCGAGGCTGACAGCCAGCCTGAACCCTGGCCAGCCCGGACAACCCAGGGTCAGCACTGCCGCGAAGACGCCGGCACACCCTCCAGCCCTGAGCTTAGCAGGATGACGATGTAAGACTGCACAAGTTCATGTCCAGGCAGAGGAAAGAGTTCAACTAGCAATGTTCCGCGGGCACCTGGAAGAGCTGGCCAGGGGCTCCAGCACCTGGGATCCATATGGAGTCTCCCCAGTGAGAACCACACTAAGCAGAACGCGGCTGAGTCCGGCTGGACCAGCTCAGCGGTTAGGCAGGGGAGGCCCACTGGGGAGGCCCACTGGGGATGCCTGCAGGGGCCCGGAAGGGCACAGCAGTCTCAGAAATGTGACCTGGTTTTCAGGCTTTGAAGGGTCCTAACCAGAATTTTAACATAATAATATTCCCTTCCTTCAGGTTTCAGAGACAGCCAAAGGCTTCATTTGCAATCACACTATTGATGTCACAAATTTTGAACTGTGAAGTGGAAAACGGCCCTCTGCTCTGCCTGTTACCCGAGTTTTTCTTCTTCAGGTGCTTTCTTTGCTTTTAAATGAGAGATTCACAGAAGCCAGTCTCTTGTGGTGACAAGAAAAATTTTGTGTCGAAGGTGAATGGCAAGACTAATAGCCCAAAAATACTTTGGAACATACACAATCAGTGATCAGGGATCTGAGGAGAAGGATGTAGATATGCCTGTGGAAAGTCTAGAGAAGGATGAGATTGTAAGCAGAAAAAATGTTGGAGAAAATTGCACATATGTGCTTCTACACAGAGCTGTGCATTACAAGTATACTATACTTCGTGCTGAATACGGGGTGCTGAGAGGCACAAAGGCTTGGCGTGGGACCCCAGGGAACCACAGTGTAGCTTTAAAATAGCCTCTCCCACACTATTTCAAAAGATGATCCTCCTCCTTTTGTTTTGTAATTCTGATCTCTTAGCTATTTTCTTTCTTTTTGACTGTTTATCTGCCCCCAGACTTCCGCTATATTACAACACTTTAATTTTATGCCTTTGGGTTTGCCTTTATTACATGACAAATATTTACACATTTTATTAACAACCTCCGTAAACATGACCCATCAAAGAAATATACTGACAACTCAAACGTCAAATCACATACACACATTTGACTGAAAATTAGGTTCCCTTTCTCACCTGTAGTACGGGACTCAGTGGAATCTGCTAACAGTGGTTCTCAACCTTCCTAAAGCCGCGTTGTATTTTCATTATTACAAAGGGGTCGCGACCCACAGATTGAGAACCGCTGTGGGAGAAGGAAATTCTTGTCTTCAAATATTTATAAATTTTATTTTCAACAGTAGAGAAAAAGGAAGAAAAGGAGAACCAGAATTTTATATGTAATAAATGTAAAATGTTCATTTATACAATTTAAATATGAAGACAACCCTCCTCCCAGAAACACTCTAAAAACACTACAACTGGAAAGCTCTAAACCCAGGACTCACACATAAGACAAGGTGCTTTCTACCAGCTAGATTGTTCAGATCTTCCCTCTGAATGCCTTCTACTGGCTACCTGGCAGTGTGGTTCAGAGCAGGGCCTAGGACGAGGTAAATCTGGAGTCGGGCTTCACCAGCCAGTTGCTATATGAACTTGGGCTGGCCACGCAATCTCTGTGGTAGAGGCAAGGGTAATTAATAACACCCCGAAATACCTTCTTAGCAGTGGTTTATCACTGCTTGTGGGGAGGAAACAGATGTGTGCTGGCCCAGGGTCCAGCAGCACCAAAGGATCATAGCATTCACACCCAAGAGCTGCAGCCCCAGCACAGAACCCTATGCAGTCCAGCAGGGGGCGGTGGTGGCCTCTGTGGTCACACCAGACCAGGGACAGTTAGCAGGGGCCTAGCCTCTTGCAAACGCTGAGTTTTCTCCCTCACTCCACCCCTGACTCCCAGCTTTCTCATGCCCCCCCAGGAGGTGCACACCACTCTGTCACTCACTGTTGAGCCTCAGAGGTCGCCCTCCCATAGCAGGGCATAGCCACAAAAACCTTTGTGGCTCCCCAGTGTCCCAATTCTTCTGCCTTTGGAGAGAACCTCTCAAATTCTGAAGAGATGCCACAATCTTGGCCCCTAAACCTGGTGTCCGGAAGGCGAAAACACAGAGCTGCCCTCTAGGGGAGGGTCAGGACACTGCCTTAACCTCACACATCACCCAAATTCCAGACAAGGCCAATGTGCCAGATGGTGCAGAAGCGCTGACACGCTGAAGAACTAGCCTCCTCATCCTCTCCATGCATGCCTTTGGGAAATAAATACACTAGCCTGGCCTGAAGGACTTCAAATACAACAAGCATGTTTCAACTAAATAATTTATAATTCTATGTTATATACGCTGGCCACTGTCTTATAGACGTTTTACACTCCCAGCCATCCTATGAGGCAGTCATTTTTATCATTAACTTTCACAGATGCAAACACTAAGGCCCAGAGTAACCTGTCCTACCTCCCACAGCTAAGAAGTCACAGAGTTTTAAAATTCAAATCCAGGAGTGTCTGATGCTGAAGCCCACAATCTCCTCTATCTGAATGTGGTATGATGGCCTATCCCTGGAACTCCCATGGACATGAATGAGACTGTAGATTTCACCAGGAAAAAATAGTTCCCTGGAGTAAGAAGGAGGAAGGGAAGACAGCGTCCTGGCTAAGTCCTCACAAACACAGCACCAGGTCCTCTGGCCCATTCGCGATCACAGACTCCACCATCACCCGACTAAATCAAAATGTGGCTCTTTACTCCTCAAGTCCTGATCACAGTTTTCCTCTGGAAATTTTCTGGTACGGATCGAAACAAATGCCACCCCAAGAATCTGTCCCTGTGATCTGCTTTAAGTATTAGGGAATCCAGATAGTCCGAGGGCAGTACAAACTGTGCCAGACACCCTGGGAGAAACCAGGGAGACCTGGCCTCTGACCTGACAGAACACGAACCTAAAATTGGATAAATGCACAGGGACCCATGGGCTAAAGGTCAATGTCAGTTTCCACCCAGCTAAAACAAAACCAGAGTGCTGAGTTGTGTAAACACACACACACATACCCCAACTTTGCTAGTTCTACAGCCAACTGGAATTAAATCACATACATTCAAAACATAGTAAAATGCCTGTGGCTCAGTGGGTAGGGCGCCAGCTCCATATACCCAGTGTGGCGGATTCAAACCCAGCCCTGGCCAAACTGCAACAACAAAATAGCCAGGCATTGTGGCGGGCGCCTATAGTCCCAGCTGCTCAGGAGGCTGAGGCAAGAGAATCACCTAAGGAGTTGGACGTTGCTGTGAGCTATGATGCCATGGCACTAGACTGAGACTCTGTCTCTTAAAAAAAAATAGTAAACTTGGATAAATGTATCAAACTATTTAATACCACTTAATACAGATAGGCAGAGTGCAAGGGCATGAGCCCTCTTGTTGGAAGGACCTCATTTGAGTCCAATGCTGATGACCGATGCAACACTAGGGCGAGTGACTCACCCTTCAGCCTGCAAGGACCCAAGTGCCAACATGGAGAGTAGACTTACCTGCCAGTGAAAGTCAGACTGAAGGGGATAAAGCGTCTAGTGCTGGAGACATGCACCCCTTTTCCTACGCTCAACCAATCTGAACTCAAATTGATCATTTGTTTGTCTCAAGCTCCCCCCTCCAAGGTCAACCCAAAGGCACAGAATCCTGCATCTGAAAGTCCATTTCAGGCTCCAGCCTGAGGACATGCAGCCCTGCCCCCACCTAATTGCTCACAGTGTGGTAAAGTTTTCTGGTCTCATGTGCCTGACTAGCCTACTCAGCCTGTAACTACATCCTTCGTTATAATTTAAGAAACTGGTATTTAATAAGCACTGACATTACCCAAACTGTTATTAAGAGTGAATCACTAGAAACCTTTGTTTTCCACTATTTGGAGTTCAGATGGGAATAGTCAAACATAAAGATACTCAGTACCCAAGGCTTTAGCCCAGAAGGAAATTTTTTTCTCTGAAAATTGAGGGCAAACTATTTGGCTATTTTAAAAGCTAAAAATAAATATAGCTTAGTGGTTCCAAATACTGTTTGTGGTAGACCAGCTCCAAGGCCATTACAGTTTGAAAATGAGTTACATTTGGCAAGCAATTAGGCTCCAAAAGGATCTAATTGCATTTTCTATTTTAAATAACAAAATAAAAAACAAAGTATTTTGATTAAAAATTAAAAGCTGCATAGAAGATACTCATGCATTTTCATAAGGATAATTAAATAGTAACCTAGGCAGGGCCTAAGAGAAGATCTTTTCACCCACAGAAAATTACCCAACCAACCATGGTGTTTTCCCAAACATTTCAGAAACCAACATGTTGCAGGTACTCAAACGAGTACCTGAGTCAGGATAAAAATCAGGTTGAGGCCTGACACAGAACCTCTGTTCACTACTACACAAAATGAACTGAACAAATGGTTTCTGTCTGCTAGAAGCTTACCAGTGAAGGAGGAGATTCAGAACATGGATTAAACAAATATAAATTAAATAGTAAAGCAATGAAGTAATTTAAGTGTGTTTTGATAATACACCATTCTAAGCTGGGTTATAACATTTGTTAACCTCCAAGTCAGGCGAGACCCTGTCCCCATGGCCTGGCCCATCCCACACACACTAAATCATGTCGGCTTGGGGCTGCTAACCCTTTCCCCACTGCTGTACATTCCCTCTGTCCCTGGAACCCAGAGCTGCCTCTGCAGTAACTCCTCACTGCACCCACACACCAATCCATTCTTCACTGGCCCCTGACTGTCCCAACACACTCCTCTGCAGCTTTGTATCATGTCCGGAGAGCTCCCAGGCCTCCCAGGGCTGCAGTATATTTTGCAGACAGCTCTTGCCCCTCCCGTGCACCCGCCATCGCCTGCCTGTCCACTCACACGTAGGCTTGCTCGGCTCTGCACACCAAATCTGCGATGTCACATGCCCTCCACCACCTCCCAGCCACCAGCCCTGCTCCTCTCTGGGTCTGGCAGCCCTTTCTGCAGAGCCTTCCTGATGCCCCTGGAGACCTGGGCCACCTCTTTCCGTGCCCCCCTATATGCTTATAGGACACCTACCACTGAACTGTACTTAGTAGAAAACTAAACCGCAGAAGCACTGCACTAGGTCACGGCAGAAAGCCTGGGGTGACAGGCGCCTGGCATTGACAGTGACGCTCCTAACAGTGGGATCCAGGTACCTAGCCTGAGGTCTCCGCATCCAATAAACAAGACAATTTCCACCACTAACACCAAACACATCACACACGCATCACTCATTACACACATGTACACACAACACACACATCACACCACACGCACACAACACATGTCACCCCCCACACACACAACATGCCATGCATATGAACCCCATATCACATCATACGCACAAGACACACCATACGCTCATTCGTATCACACAAGACACACCACACACATCTCACTATGTACACACACCTAAAACACACCACACACATACACCCTCATTGCACCACACACACACACACACACACACTCCCCCAAACCTTCCTTACTTCTTTATTCCATCCAGCCAAAAACAAGTTCCACACTAAATCCCCAGTAGTCATCAAGTCCCTTGCGGCCCGGAGCTGCCTGGCTGCTCTCTCCTTAACCCTGACAGGCTGAGGCAGAATTCGTTTCTCCCCTGAGTTATCTCCCCAGCTGTGAAGAGGAGCCGAAAGATGAGCACAGGCATCATGATGGCTCAGTAAAGCAGGACTCAGAGCCAGCCCTCCCAGTGATGAGAAAGTTGTGCGTTAGCCCTGAGGCATGGTCTTCAGGCTCTTCCTGAGGCAGCCCCTGAAGGCAGATACCAGAAAAGGAAACGGACCAGCACCTCAGGCTGCCAGGCTGCCACGTACCGTGAGTGCAGGGAACCCCCTGGCTCACAGAAGCTGTGCTTGTCACTTACATGGCACTCTCACATGGCTCATCGGCCGCATAACAGCTCTGCACAGCACAGAACAAGCACTGGGACCCCATTCTTGAGCCCCGCAGAGCAGGTGCTCAGAGAAACGCGGGGCAGGAGCCACGGGGCCGCACTCAGACGGGCTCTTTCCACCACAGTCTCTAAATCTCCCCGACTGTTTCTTAGACCCATGTGAGACGTAGTTCATGGGAAAGGTGCCAAGTTCAAAAGATTTCCAAAACAATCCCAGAGGCTGATGTCCCAACTGACACCATTCATGGCAAAATCGGATTTCTCCCTCCCTTCAAAAACCAATCACTTGAACAAGAATGTGCACCATTAATTCAAATCACAAATTGCAATGAAAAGTCTGGTATAAAAAAGCAGCCTGAGTAAAAACAGGCAGATGACCCCAACAGTGAGTACTGAGCCCTCTGCTCATTGCCTGCCGGCTACTCTAGACGTGGCCAGGGCCGGATGAGGAGAACGAGCCCTGCCACCTGAAGCGTGGACACTGCTCTGCTCTGGGAGATGCATTTTAACTGTGGCCATGGTGCAGACTGCTTGTGTGTGTCCCCCCAAATTCCTAGATTGAAATCCTAAACCCTAAGGTGTGGTATTTGAAAGTGGGGCCTTTGGCAGTTCATCCGAGTGGAGCCCTCGAGATGGGACACGAGAGCACGCTTCCTGTGCCCACCACCACATGAGGTCAGACAGGGGATGGCCACGTGCCACCAGGAAGAGCCGCGACTCCTGAGCCCACCCTCCCTGCCACCCTGCCCTCGTAGCACAGCCTGCAGATGGGAAGAAGTCAGGACTACTGTGTAAGCCGCCAGCTCTGTGCTATTTAGTTACAGCAGCCCCCAAAGACTAAGAAGGGCTCTGTCTTCCACACACACCCCGTGACTGCAGTCCTCGCATCACACTTCCTGTAGCACTCCATGAGTATTTGTTGGGGGTGACAGCGAGAAGGTGACCTGTGCCCCAGAGCTCCCTGACAAAGAAGCAGGACTGAGCACAGCCCCAGAATCTCACATGTGATCCTTCCACCAGCATGTAGGACAGCAGTTCTCAACCTGTGGGTCTTGACCCCTTTATAACAATGAAAATACAACCTGTATATCAGATATTTACATCACGATTCTTAACAGTAGCAAAATTACAGTTATGAAGTAGCAACGAAAATAATTTTATGGTTGGGGGTCACTACAACACGAGGAATTATATTAAAGGGTCGCAGCATTAGGAAGGTTGAGAACCACTGAATTGTAGGAGAATTCCAGGTGCTCCACGTGGATGCAGTGGAAGAGTAACCACAGGAAGATAGCAGGTGACCCTGGCCTTGGAGGACCCTAAGGGAAGCAGGTCCAAGAGCCAGACTCTGAAATAGCTGTTCTCATTTAAATGCACTCAAATGAGGCAACTCCTGAGTGTGTGACTTGGGACCAGAATCCTGCATCAGGAATTAAGTGTCCCTCCCAAAGTAGGGTCTCGCCATCAGCTTCTAAGACAGAGGACATGGTAGGGACCACAGAGGAAAGGGGTGCAAGGCCAGGGCAGAAAGGAGGAAGAGGCAGGCAGATATCTGTGGCCTTGACCAGCCTGTTCCCATTCATGTTTCCAAATGGAAGGTGTTATAAACCGCCCAGGCAAACGTTCTGTGTTCTTCTGGAACTCTATCAAACAGTATAGGAAACAACCCATGGTTTGAGCTGGAGGACAAACTTTAAACTGGGTTGTCATATCCAAGACCTTTTGTTTCTTCTCAAAAATTATTATTTCCTTAAGCAGTGCAGCTGGAAGTAAACCAAAGCCTGGTTCCAGCTAAGGCAGCAACAGCACAGCTCTGCCCTGATGCCCAGGGGGCGCCAGGGTCACTGCAGCGCCTGTGTGGCATCAAGGAGGCTTTGCTCTTTTTGCTTCTAAACTGGGTTTTCTTCTGTCAGTCCCTCAGCTGGCATTTAGAAGGTCAGGCTCCTGTGGAAATGAGTGGCACCTAATTCCCTCCTTCATAGCCACACAGGAGCCTAGGAGAGGGAGAGGACAAGGGTGTGGCTGCTTGTGGCAGAGGTGGCATTCTCTAACGACAGCCAAGACTAGAGGTCATTACCATCTAGAACTTGGGTGCCAGAGTTCCCAGAAGAAGAGAGTTCAGAATTAAAGATAAAGAATAAACATATAGGTGACAGCCTTCATATACCGCATCAATGAACCAGAAAAAAACCTCAGAACTCAATTTTTTCAAGGTGGAAAAGGACAGCAGCTGAGAATTAGCAGAAGAGTAAACAAAGGATAGTAATAAACATTTGGGAAATGTTCTAATTAGTGAAATACTTGAAATAAGATACTATGTTTTACATATCACATTTGCAAGAGCAATTTTTAACTCTGATGCCCAATGCTGCTGCTGTCTAGGGAGCAGGAAGAAGAGAGATGCCAGGGCTTGCTCAGAGGGTGCGGAGGGGGGGAGCCACCAGAGAGTACCACCCTCACCCCAGGAATTCCACTCACAGCATCCATTGTAAAGAAATAGTCTAAAAATGTACATCAACTAATATAGTTTCACTTAATAAAGACATATAGCATATAGTTTTTACTACAGTCAGGCTAAGTATGCTAAAGTATTAATTCTTTTAATTAATTTTATCACTGCAACATTATTATTCTTTCCCATTTTGCAAGAAACTGGAGCACAAAGAGTTAAATAACTTTCCAAAGCCTCCACCCCAGGGCTGAAGTGAGGATGTGTGCTCCTACTGTAACCCTCGCCTGTCCTGGTGCCTTTCCAGGGGGCGGGGGGAGCAGAGAGAATGAAATGTTCAACCCTTGGACCCCAGCACCATCCAGGTGGAAACTTCACAGCGCAGGCTGTGAATGCAACATTAAAATGACTGGCCACAATACTTTTAAAACTGTGAGAAAATATTGCAATAAAATAAGCAACCATGCAAGACACAAAAACCACATGTAAATATAACCTTGACTTTGCTGAACTGTGTGAAGAAAGCAGAACTAAAAGAAAGTACTCACGGCCTACAGACACATGAAAAAATGCTCCTCATCCTTAATCATCAGAGAAATGCAAATCAAAACTCCTTCTTTTTTTTGCCCTCGACAGAGTGCCATGTCATCACAACTCACAGCAACCTCAAAGTCTTGGGCTCAAGTAATTCTCTTGTCTCACCTTCCCAAGTAGCTAGAACTACAGGCGCCTACAACAATGCCCAGCTATTTTTAGAGATGAGGTCTCATTCTGGCTCAGGCTGGTCTCAAACCTCTGACCTCAGGCAATCCACGTGCCTCTGAGGCCTCCCAGAGTAATAGGATTACAGGTGTGAGCCACTGTGCCTGGCCATGGCCTCACAAATCTTCGTGCTAGTCCAAACGCCGTCTGTGTTCTCATTGGTACCCAGGCTTCTAGAGTATGCTGAGTTCCATATGCTCAGCACTCCAGGACAGGAGTAAACCAGCCCTTTGGGCATCCCTCCAGAAAGCTGGAGCATTGGACACACAGTCCCAACTCCCTCCCCAGGGAAAGACAGCTGAGGTTTTGCCTGCTCACTCTATGAGGAGGGAAGGGCAGGGGCTATGGCTTGTGTATTAGTTCAAATCACCATGTCTGTTCTTACAGGCCCCAAAGCATCTATAGGCCAGGTCCCATCAATGCTCTGAGACAACCATAACAGAACCCAGTCCCTCAGGAAGCCCCAGAAAAGCTGGAATACTGGATTACAGTCTAAGTCTCTCCCTTCCCAGGGAGAAGCTGAGAGCTGAGGGGTTCCTTCCAATTAATAGTGCTGAGGTTAGGGGTAGGAATTTTGGTGAAACGATGTATCAAATTTTCCTACTGCTTTGAGGTGGCCAGTTTCCTTCCCATTCAGGGTAAAGAAGCCTCTGAACTAGGTACTGGATTTCTCACAAAGGAAATTTGTGTCTTATTGAATTGATGCATTTGTAGGAAAAAAAGGATCCAGGGCTTTGTAGTCTGCTATATTGCTGAAATTCAGCCTTTTGTCAAGTAATTCTAATATCTCTATCGTCTTGGTCCTTCATGTACTGATTGCCTTTTTTTCTTTTTTCCATTCATTTTGAGATCATCTGGTTCTTGGTGATACAGGGTTCCCCCTTTCAAGGCTGGACAAGGGACTGCAGTTTCCTAAGCCTGGGCAAATTCATGAAGGGAATGCGCTGACATTTTGCCCCCAGCAAAAGGGACTGTATCCATTCATTTGTTAATGCGCTCACTAACTTTGAAAAAGTGTTTTTCTGCCACCAAGTCCCTGCCAAAAGTAACTCTCAAGACCATACCTCTAGACAAAGAACCCAGGTGGAGACTTCCAACTTGGGTCTTTCCCTCTGCCAGAAGCTATGGTGCATTTTACTTCTTCTGTATTCCCTTCTGTCTAATAAATCCAAATCTTTTCATTGATCTGTGTTCTGTGGGTTCATTCTTCACATCCCCAAGGCCAAGGACCTACTGATGAAGAAAATTCTGGTAACACTGGTATGATGAATGATTTTTGATTGAAGCCTAAACTACTTTTATGTTATAAGACTCTGAATCTTTTTTTTTTACTTTTCTATTTTTTATTTTTTGATATATATTTCCAATTTTTTTATTAAATCATAACTTTGTACATTGATGCATTTATGGGGTTCTTATATAAGCCTGTATTTTAGCTAAATATCTCCAACACCACTCCAGCCAGGGAAGGAAGAGGCAATGTTGCCTTGTCAGGTAGAGCTGGAAATCCAGGTTTCCTCCTAGGCCACCATTGGTATCCAAAGTGAGGAGGGGCTCCTCATTACTGCAGGGGTTGGGGGCATTCAGCTCAGTATCTCCACTGACACTGCTAAGGAGTGGGCTTCTCACCACTGGGAGATGGTGAGAGTCTTGGCACTTCACCCAGCTCCCTTTGTCAACATGCACCTAGTTACTACTAGGTCAAGATGAAATCTCCATGGACACTGCAGAGTGGGAGGAGCTCCATGCCAGCCACAGGGGATGACAGACCCCACTCCCTACATGGCTTCTCTGACACCACACAGGCAGTGTGACAGAATGCCTCATTAGAGCCTCATGAGGGTAGTCACCCGGACTCCCCACTGGTGTGCACGGTAGGCCCAGTCACAATTCTGCTGTGGTGTTTCCCTAGAGTAGAGCTGTTATTATCTAAAAGTTTTCTGCCTTCCTAACCTGCCCCTTCCCTGGTCCTTTAGTTGAAGAGAGCAGGCTTTGTTGGTGCTTTGTTTGTCTGCACTCATTGCTGTTTCTAAGTGGCTGCCTTCTTCAGCCCCAAGTCTGGTTTATCTGAGACAGAAAGAAATCCAGGAAACTCACCATCCTGTTGTTTCTTGGGGTCCAAAGTCCCTATCCAGTCTGTCTTCAGAGCCCTCTTATGCTTGCTCCTGTATAATGTCCAACATATAACGTTTATACACATATAATAGATGTAGTTTGCAACTGAAGCAATAGTTGCTACTCCATCTTCCTGAGATCAGAAGTCCTTGGGAAAATTTTTAAAAGGTATGTATGCATGGGCCTCATCCCTATGGACTGATTTCACTGATCTGGAGTGGTGCTCGGACATTAGGAACTTTGAAAAGCCTCACAGGCAATTCGAATGTGCACCCTGGGCTAAGAACCTGCCATGGATAACCTAATTGCTTGTGGTTATCATCTACGGTCCAATTTGTAATTCCCAAGCTTATACCTTTAACCCATATTTTTCCTCTGAGCTTCATGCCCATCTATCCAACTGCCTATTTGATAACTCTTCTAGGAGAAATTGAAACTATCGGACAGTTGAAACTCAAAGGTACATCAGACTTCAACATACCCAAGAAAAAATTCATTGCCTGCACTCTCTCCAAAATACCTGCTCTTCCTCCAGCCTTCCCCCTCCCCAGAGAACGGTACTAGGCATCTAGTTGTACATGGAGACACCTGAGAGTCATTCTTGATCAATTTCACCCTCCACTAGTCTTCTCCCCAAGGTACAAAGAGACCGTTGCCAAAGTCTCATTTGATCCATCATCCCCTTGTTCAGTAACACGCCAAGCAATGCTAGAGCCTGAGGCAAAAGGAAAAATGTATGCCCCCATATTCATGGGGTTTTTAAAAATAATTTTTAATGAATAACTTCTTTCCAGAACATTACAGTTGTGAAAAAGTAAATATTTTAATATTAAGCTATTAAAACTCACAAGAGTATTTTAAGTTCAAAATTCTTTTTTTTTTTTTTTTTTGAGACAGAGCCTCAAGCTGTCACCCTGGATAGAGTGCTGTGACATCACAGCTCACAGCAACCTCCAAGTTCTGGGCTCAAGCGAGTCTCCTGCCTCTGCCTCCCAAGTAGCTGGGACTACAGGCGCCCGCCACAACGCCCGGCCATTTTTTGGTTGCAGCCGTCATTGTTGTTTGGCAGGCCCGGGCTGGATTCGAACCCACCAGCTCAGTTGTACACGGCTGGCACCAGCCCGTTGAGCCACAGGCACCGAGCCATTAAGTTCAAAATTCTTAATTATACTAGAACAGAGGGAATATAGTTTTACTTTCCCAGCTTTAATGGAAACTAACTCATTAATAAATTTAAAAAAAAAAGCAAAAAAATAAATAAATAAATTTTTCTAAATCTACTTCTTCTACTCTAGTCTGGTATCAGGTATACAGAGAGCTTTAATGGAAACTAACTCATTAATAAATTTTTCAAAATCTACTTCTTCTACTTTAGTCTGGTATCAAGTATACAGAGAGTCTCTCTTATTCACAGTGGGGGGGACATTCCAAGACCCCCAGTGGATGCCTGAAACTGAACAGTACCAAGCCCTATATAGACATGCTTTTTTCCTTTACATACAGAACTATGACAAAGTTTAATTTATAAACTAAGCGCAGTAAGAGATTAACAATAACAAATAATAAAATGGAATAATTATAACAATATACTGTAATAAAAGTTATATGAATGTAATTTCTCTGTCTTTCTCTCAAATTATCTTATTGTACTGTACTCACCCCTCTTCTTGTGAAGATGTGAGATGATAAAATTCCTATGTGACGAGAAGAAGTGAGGTAAATGACACAGTGAGAAAGACAATCATTACGCCAGGTGATCCTGGACCACTGAGCTGTGACAATGGTTGGATGTCAGGAGCAGTCCACATCCCTGACTGATGGATGGGGAGTGTACACAGCAGTGGCTACACCAAAGGGTCAATTTTCAACTAAGTACAGGATGGGGCAGGATGGTGTGAGATTTTATACTCAGAATAGCATGTGATTAAAAACTTATGAATTGTTTACATCTGAAATTTTCCGTTTAATATTTTTTGGACCTCAGTTAATGACAGATAACTGAAACTGCAAAAAAAGTGACATCAGACACGTGGGAGCTACTATACAAACATGCACATACAGCGTACATCTTCTGCTTGGCCACAGGCTCCATTATGGCTTTTCTCAGCCCTGGGGGGCCTGTCTTCACCTAGAATTTTGATATTCTCTTCATTCTGGACTTTTTGCATTAATGCTAATTTTTTTTATATTACATTGTTTTATCTTGATTATTGAGGGCCCCTTAAATTTTGTGCCTAAGGCAAGTGCCTTTACTCATGTCACCATAATCCCAGCCCTGGCCAATTCATTAAGCTTCCTGTGGTTCTTAAAGACCAAATCCCCCATATGCCTGCAAGTGTCCACAGGCCTGGCCCAGCCTCCTCCCAGATGCTGCTTCCTGTGGCCATCATACAGGACCTCACTCAGCTCCTCCACTTCACGGCCCTCCCCACCCACAGCCTCTGCACACATTCTTCTCTCAGCCCTGAAGTGTCCCTCCCTGCAATACCTCCTCCTCACTCCCCACACATCCACTTCTTTTGTTGAGCATTAACATGGAACAGTTTTCTTCATAAGCCCTTATTTAAGTTTTTAAGTCCAACGCCTTAACCACTCAGCCATCCTGGCACAGGCAGGTTAGGTTTTTAATTGCATATTTATTCTGTCTGATTACTTGACTGATGCCACATTTCAGAGACAGTGCCTGCCTCACTCACCATAGCACTCTCAGTATTCTGCACAGAGCCTGGCCCATGAGTAAAGTCTACAGAGTAAAGAGACGGATAGGTGAACATACCTATCCAGGTTCCAGTACATGAGATGAATCAGCCTTAACAGCTTTTCCCAAAGCATATTCCACTCGTACCAGTTTGGTGGAATAATAACACATGTAATGTGAAACATGGTCTTGTGGACAAATAACTCAGAGAAACCCTGGGTTTAATGAAATTTTGCATAGCTTTCTAACCTACAGTATGTTAACATATATGATGCATTTCTAAACAGAAATCTTGTAGTTCAGTTTCCCAAATTTATTTGACCACAACATCATTTTTCCATGGAATACTTTATCACACTAGTGTTATAACTGAGTCTAGTGGGAACAAGTAAATTGATGAACAGAAAACATGTGTAGTGTGGAGGAAACTGGAGCTCTTCACAGGATCCATAGCCAAGGAAGGGAAGTTCTGGCATTCCTGGTAGAGAAGGAGCTGCAACACTTACACTGGGTTTAATTTCATCTTAGTGGGGGACACCAACTATTTCTTGTCTCCAGAGATTCAAAACACCAAAATACTTGAGGCACCAAAACAGGACTCAAGTCCTGGTAGCTTTCCATCCTTGAGCAGGTCCTATGGCCACCTGTAGAATGAGAGCAATACTACCGGCCTTGCCTATCTCACTGGCGGGGTTAGGATCAAAAAATAATGAATATAATAACAACAATGGATAACATTAATTATTTCCTTATTCTGTGTTAGGAACTTCTAGGAACTTTCCAAGTATTGTCTCATCCCATCCCTTGAAGTAGATGCTACTATTATCCTTGCTGTATGAATGATGTAATCGCACTTCGGGAGTTTAGTAACTTTCCCAGCACCACAAAGCCAGGAGGCGGCAGAGTCAGGATTTAAAGTCAGAAAATCTGTGCTCTTAACTTCTACGCTCATCTCTAAAGGATGCAGCTAGATATTACTCATCATAAATTCTGGACTTCATTTCCCACGCAGCTTTAGCACCCCAGGGAGACCATGTTGTGCAGAGTAGACATCAGGTGTTGGCACCAGCCTGTCTTGTCCCAGTAGCTATGTGACCCTGTGCGAGTCACTCAAAAATAACAACTGCCACTTACTGAACACTGGCCACGGTCAGCCCCCAGACTGAGTCTGCACTGGTTTATTAAGCAATATTGTCAATGATTTCCTCCCCAATCTGCCTTCCCCAGTGGTGGGAGGTAACTTGGGGAGTGGGACAGTGACTTTCAGCCCTTGTTCCCAGCACCACGAGTTAGGGAAGTGTGCAGAGGAACCCTTGGGAATGGTCTGCACAGGGGCAGTGTCCTGACAACAGCGGACACTGGGCAGACAGGTTATGCCACATCTCCAGGATGTGAAAGCTCCCCCTTGAAATCTCATTGTTACACTAATATTATTTTGGTATTGTAAAAGATAATCATAAAAAAAACATTTAATTAGGGCGGCGCCTGTGGGTTCAAACCCAGTCCCAGCCAAAAACTGCAAAAAAAAAAAAACCTTTTAATTAAAACATTTCATTTTATAGTGTATGAGGTCTTAGCCAAAAGATTTGAATTAAAGCAAGTGAAATGAAAAAAGGTCAGAAGAGACAGTCAGCTCCTGCCATCGACAGGCGTGTCTTGGGGAAATCACCCACATTTCTCTAGGCTTTGGTGTATTTAGCTTCCAAATAAAGGCACTGCATTAGATGATAGTAATTCACACACTTTGTATAGCCACCTGCTACTCTTCAGGAACTTCTGCTATGACATCTCCCTATTCCTCACAATAGCCCCTTTTCACAGATGAATAGATTGGCACCTCCCCTCCCCTCTTCTGAACTTCTCTGAACTGCCATTTCAAAACTATTGCCTCCCCAAGGAGCATGAAGATGCAGACAAGGGGCGGGTACCGGAGTGGCACGCAGTGGTCGCGCTGCCCAGGCCCTCTAGGTTACTTCTGCTCCTCCACTCCACCAACACTCCAAAACCACCTTGCAGCTCTGAAATTCCATGGTTCTCATGACCCCTGGTGATCCTTAACAGCCCTTAGCCACAGCCCTTAATGTCTACCTCCAAAACCTAGAATGGAGAGACACAGCACCAGGTGTGTAATCTCCAGTTACCTGGGAAGGTCACACCTCCAAAGACAGCCTAGGCCCTGCTCTCCCACATGCCCCAGTAGGAAGAAGGCCTCCCTGCAAAAGCAGGAAAGTTTGCCCACAGGGGAGGGCAAACTCCACAACAGTTGGCTTGGATTTGGATGACAATCAGCAATTTAAAACAAAGGCCGGGAGCCAGGCAGAGGGCTTGCCAGGTGAGCAGCAGCACATGTCTAAACAAGCCTGAATCCTGCTGACTGTGGTTTTGTTCCCAAGCTAATTCTGATGTAAGGAAGCAGAAGCCGTGGCCAGGGATGCAATCTTGGCAGCTGCCATCACTGGTTTCTCAGAATTACTCTGTCTTCTTCCAAATGAACCTCAGAAGAACCATAAGCTGCACCTGGACCAACCAGGTAAACACCGCATTTCTCCGAGGTCCCCATGGTCAGCACCCACGGCCCATCCCTGAGCTCTTTCTTCTGCCCTCCTGCCCTGGCCCATGCCATAGGAGCCTTGTGTCCTCTCCTCTCTTGACTGTCCTCCCATGCCCAGTCAGGGGCCCCCATGCCACCCTGGCACAGGGATGCTGCTGCACCTGCCACCAGGCAGAGATCCCACCCCAAAGCCATCTGTCTGCACTGCTAGTCCTCCTCTGTGGTCACCAGCATGCTCACCTCCCGAGCACACCAGTTACACTACAGCACTGCGCCTGCCTAGTCCTGCAGATTTCTGGGGGTCCACTGGGCTCTGCACCTTCCTAGTCTTGCAGATTCCCAGGGGGGTCCACTGGGCTCTGAGAAAGGTTTTCCTCAGAGGAGAGGCCCAGGAAGAGAAGTTCCCCTCTCAGCTCTGGATACTCCTTTGACCCTGGGTTCGGCATTTAAACTGCCTTCTGTCCTGTAACGAAGCAATCACCCAAAGAGAGCGAAGCAAACAAAAGATGGATGGTCTTGGCCCTTGACGGTGCTCCTATTAGCACACCCATTTCTAGTCTGCCTGCAACAGTGACTCATCAATCTCCTTGTAGTTTCAATCAATCAGGGGACGGGGGGAAGGTTACCTGCAACCAAAAGCATGATGAGCTTGCACCGTTCTGTCACCCTTAGCCTTCTGTCTGTCTCTAGAACATGCCGAGCCAGCTCCTGGCACAGGGCCTTTGCACTGCTTGTCCCTAGGTGGTGCACTCTGTCCCAGAATCTTCCCAAGACTGTCCTTGCTTAGGTCAAGCATCCCTTAGTGATAGGGACCTCCTGACCTCCTAGCTAGAGTCACACACACCCCTCACCCCAGCCCCTCTGGTTTATGGCTCTCTTTTCCTTCCCCACAGCACCCACCATGCCTTACAGGATCCCACCTGTCTGCACACCAACTTCCAGCCTCACCCGCTGACATGAAGCCCCGGCTGGCCGCAGTGCCGTGCCGCAAGCAGTGTGGAGCCCAGCACTTAGTAAGCTGGGTCAGTAAATATCTTTTTAATGAATAAAACATAGACGAGAACCAGCACGTGAGAAAGAACTTATTTCTGTGTGCAAAGGTACGTGTATGGCAGAGAGAGAACAGTACGGAATGAACAACAAATGCCAAACAGCTACAGCCTTATATCTCATCCTGAAAGAAATGGAAAGCTGCTGTTGAGTTGTGACGAGGAGTGTTAGCCACTGCGGCACAATGGGTTAGGCAGAGAGACCATTCAGGAAACTGCTGTGACACGAACCAAGACAGGAGCTTTGGGTGGAGGACCCAGGGGGGACTGGGCTGCTGAGATGTGCATGACCAGGGTAGGTCTGCATCCCCACTGAGCGTGGAGGGCAGAGGAAGGGAGGGATGGCGGACAGCCACGGGTTTCTGAAGGCACAGAGGGCACACCAGTCACGAAGACCGGGCCCCAGAAGGAGGGCCCAGGGTTTGGGGAAAATGAGCGTGATTCTGAGTGCTGAAACGGAGTGTCAGGTGGAGGTGCCTAGCACCACCAGAGATGGCGGTCGGGAGCAGTGGGGGAAACACGGCCTGGAGATGGGATATGAGCCAGGAGAGCTCAAGGTTCATGAGGGAAGAGCAGGGAGAGCACAGGCAGGAAGAAGAGCAGTCTGCAGACCAACCCCACAGAGCGGCTGAGGGGCAGGAGAGAGAGAAAGCAAAGACTGGAAAGGCCAGGCGTGCATGACTTCACAGAAGGCAAGAGAACATGTGACCTGAGAACGAAGTGCCCATTTGACTCATTTTTGGTAATCTTAACAAAATCGTTTCCAGGCTGGTGGAGCACAAGTCAGTTTGCAGTGGGCTGAGGAGGGATGAAGAGGAGAGCAGAGGCACGGTTTGCGGAGACAGCGTCCCTCCTGGACGTTCATCTGGACTGGCATTCCCTTCCTTCCATCTTTGAGGCTTCTTCCCAAACACCACTATGGGAAAGAAGATTTCTCTGAAATCACAGGCACCATCACATTAAAGTCACCAAAAAGACACCTGACCGTTTCTGTTTCTAAGCAGTCATCTGCACCGTGTAGATGCCAGTGAAGTCACTTCCTTTTGGACGGGCGAGCTTCTTTAAAGTAGCCACAAGGTAACCATGCCAACAGTAGATAAGGCCTGATGCAAGCCCCACCCCTACACATCCTTCCAGAGCTTCTCCCACGAATTTACACAAATCTCATCCAAAAAATAAATATGCAGGAATTTGCAGGAGTGTCTGTTATCTGCCAGATCCTTTGTCTATAGAGATTTCTTTCTTGCTGTTTTTTGAGATAAATAAGAATTTCACCAAACATATACTGGAGAATTTTCTGTCTGTATCCATATATCTAACTTGTGCTTTGCAATGCCCCACAAGATGTATGTATATACCAAAAATTATTTACTAATCCTCTATTAATGGACATTAAAGTTGTTTCTAATTTTCCCTATGTGATGATGCAAGATATAATTAACTATTTTTCTGCGTCCTTATACAAGTATTCATGTAATCTCTATTCCAGAAATGGAATTTCTGGGTCAAAATCATGCCTTTCTTAGCCTGGTGTTGTGGCAGATGCCTGTAGTCCCAGCTACTCTTGAGGCTAAAGCAAGGAAATCACTCGAGTCCAGGAGTTTGAGGTTGCTGTGAGTGAGACTGCCACAGCACTCTATCCAGGGCACAGAATAGGTAGGACTCTGACTCGAAAAACAAAAACAAACAAAAAAAAAGCCTTTTGAATTTTTCCAGAACCTAACAAATTGTGATGGCCATTGCCAGAATGCCACCCAAACAGCTTCCCTGATCTCCACCTTCTCCTGTGCCCCTGTGGCCCCAGAAGCAACCTCCACCTTCTGCTCTTTGGCCAACCTAACCAATGAAATGTGGCATCTCACTGATGTTTGTATTTCCTTCAAGGTTCCTTGGTCATTACTGTCATTTTTTCTCAGACTTGACTTTGCTCAAGTTACTTGTCTTCTTCTCTCACTGATTTGTGTGAACTCTTCAACTATTGTGGTCATATTTTGTTATATGTGTGGCAGATATTTTCTCCTGCCTCTGGTTTGTATTTGAACTTTTGCTTATGGTGTCATTTACTGATCACAAGGGTTCTGATTTTTACTTTGTTTTGGTTTTGTTGGTCAGATCTATCAATTACTTCTTCTATGCTTCTGGATTTTAAATCTTGCTTAGTAAACTCTTCAGACTTCAAAGTCATTAAAATATCCCCCTATATTTTCTTTTAGCACTTTTTCAATTTTAGGTTTTCCATTTTAGGAATGTACTTCCTTTAGAATTTACTTGAGTGTTTGGCAAAAGACAGGACTCTGACCACCTCCTCATGCCCCTCAAGGTGTCTGTCCCTGAGGTATTTCTTGAATACTTCGTTCTCTCCCTGCTCCTCACCACACATTCGCCTCAGTCCCACATGCACAACTCATTTCCCTACATCCAGTAACAGGGGACATGTTAGTTAGCCTTTGAGCCACATCAACTTTAAAAACTTTTGGTCAATACAAAAGTTATCAAAACATAAACATATTCTAGCACTCTGGGAGGCCAAGGCAGATGGATTGCCTGGTCTCACAGGTTGGAGACCAGCCTGAGCCAGAAAGAGATGCCGTATCTAAAAATAGCCAGGCATTGTGGTGGGGTGTGGTCCCAGCTACTCAGGAGGCTGAGGCAAGAGAATGGCTTGAGCCCAAAAGTTGGAGGTTGCTGTGGACTATGACTCCACAGCACTCTACCCAGGGTGACAAAGTGAGACTGTCTCAAAAAAATAAATAAATAAATAAAAACAAACATATTTCCAAGCTTCACTAAAAGTCTCTGCAGTCTCCAGTCTGTGTCCCTGTGCTAGAAAAGGCCAGCTGGTGGAGGCAGTCGTACAACCTTGCGAGCCAGGCCAGGCTCCCCCAACGCTGCAGTCCTCTATGCCGGATGGGCTCTAATGTGACCTCTGCCATGACCTCACGGAGAAACAGCTACACCTCCACCCTTTCTTCCAGCCAACTTCTCCACAAAAGGCCTTTTTGTTCCTTCACAAACATTTACAAGGTGTTAGGACTTAAAGTAAGAAGGGAATATTTCAGGAGAAAAATCTTTTCTTCTCAATAATCATCGAGTAAGTTAAGTAAGAATTATGAAATAATATAATTCTAGAGGTGACATGGCTTTCATTTTTTTCTTCAAAAAGATAGAAAACACTTATTACACTACCTCCAGAGGAGATGAAGCCAGCATGCGCGGCTCATTTCCGTTTTGTGACCGTCCTTGATGCATGACTGGGACCTGGCAGAGTTGCTTCACACGGAACAGACCAAGTGCTCGTTCACTGACCATGTAAATAACTTCATTTCAAATCTCATTGATATGGTTGATAGTTATACTTCTGTATATTTCTTATTATAATTCTTTACTTCCTCCGATGCATGGTCCATGCCATCCATTCTTTGCTATAAAAGCAATTTTTAAATTATGCCATCTTTAAAAGATTTTCCATCAATCAGACAAAAATGTGAACAAATGATTCAAAATGAGGAACTATGTTTCATATCTTTGAGATAGCATAGACGGCCAAAAAGGACACATGTATGAATAGCTTAAACCGACATGGTGCCAAAAAAAATAAGAAATCCTAAGTTCCAGATTCTAAAATGCCCCCCATCTTGCAAAGAATGCACTTCCAAATTATCCTGTAGCACTGATGTGGACCCCTCACTCTCAACTGTGCCTGAGCATAAAGAAACTAGCTGAAATTGGATTTAGACTCTTTCCATAAGGAGGTGACTTGGCCCAAATTTACATGAATAAAGGAACTTACTCTGATCAACTGAGTAAAGTAGCTGAGCGGTTAGCTGACACCAGAGCTCATGGGAGACTAGTGTTGGTATAATTCAGAGTCAGGAAAAGTTGCCATTTCTAGGAGCATGAGTTACTCAACTCTACTTATTAACAAAAGTAAGGAGGAGCAGACTATATTAAAGTAGATCTATCCTTAAGACTATTTCCTCAAAGAAACATTTCTAGGACAGGTGTTCATCATCACTAATCATCAGAGAAATGCAAACCAAAACCACCCTGATAGCACTTAACCCCAGTGAGAACGGCCCATATTACAAAGTCTCAAAGCTGCAGCTGCTGGCATAGATGTAGAAAGAAGCAAACACTTCTACATTGCCAGTGGGACTGCAAACTCATACAACCTTTTTGGAAGGAAGTATGGAGAATCCTCAAAGAACTCATATTAGACCTCCCATTTGATCCTGCAATCCCACTACTAGGCATCTACCCAGAAAAAAAAAAAAATCATTTTATCACAAGGACATTTACACTGGACTGTTTATCACAGCTCAATTTACAATTGCCAAAATGTGGAAACAGCCTAAATGTCCATCAACCCAGGAATGGATTAACAAGCCGTGGTATATGTATACCATAGAATACCATTCAGCCATAGAAAAAGGTGGAGACTTTACATCTTTTGTATTAACTTGGTTAGAGTTGAAGTACATTCTTCTTAGTGAAATATCACAAGAATGGAAAAGCAAGTATCCAGTATTACTCAATCCTAATATGAAGCCAGTTGGCGATCTAATACACACCCACTTAAGATATAAACTCAATTCAACTCAAGCTGGGGGGGGAAATGGGGGAGGACAAGTATGAAGGGGAACTGGTGTGCTCCCACTTATGTGGCACATCTCCTGGGTGGGACACAACTACAAGAGGGATTCTGGGTTCGGTGCCTGTACCTCAGCAGCTAGGGTGCCAGCCACATACACCAGAGCTGGCAGGTTCAAATCCAACCCAGGCCTGCCAAACAACAATGACAACTACAACCAAAAAATAGCCAGGTGCTGTGGCAGGCACCTGTTGTCCCAGCTACTTGGGAGGCTGAGGCAAGAGAATTGCTTACGCCCAAGAGTTTGAGGTTGCTGTGAGCTGTGACATCACGGTATTCCACCCAGGCGACATAGTGAGACTCCGTCTAAAAAAAAAAAAAAGAGAAAAAGAGAGAGATTCTACCTAACAAATGTAAACATTGTAAGCAAGTTGTTTGTACCCTTGCATTAACCTGAAATTAAAAATTCACAGTACATAGCCCTTGTCAGGGGGAGTTTGTACAAATGTTGACAACAGATGTTGACAATAGTTGACTTGTCTATGTTCCAGGGGTGTCCAATCTTTTCTCTTTTCTGCCATACATTAGATGAATAGGGTTGGACTGGACCACACATTAAACACACAAACACTAATGAAAGCCAATGAGCAAAAAAAGAAAAACAAGTTCCATGCATAATTTTTGCAACGTCCAACACCACAGATAAATAAAACAGTCCTCGAATAATCCTCATGTGGCCCATGGGCCACAGGTTAGACACCCCAATCCTGTTTCACAGCAGAGATCCCCTAATCCAAGGGACACCAGCCATCATCTCCAAGATGCTGCCAAACAAAAAAACATCCTGGCTTTGCCCTACATTTTTCAGTGGAGATTTCTGGTCTCCAGATCAGCAAGTATTCAGGATGGAATGACAAACCTCCTGAGCTTGCTGATGCCAGTGATGGTGCAATCAGAGACTCCTCATGCTTTGAATCTCTCTTTTTCCAGCAGGCCAAGAAAGCACACAGAGCCCTGGCCTTTGAGGGCTCCAGGGTGATCTCCTTCCCTGAAGGTCGGTTGTGCCGCAGAACCTGGTATGAGCAAGGGAGAATTTGTTATCATGCTCATGCTCACAGAGAGATCTTGGACACTCTGCTCACACAGCATTGAAGAAGGCCGGCGTGCTCCTGTGAGTGGCCTGTGTGTGTCATCTAGTTTCCAGATGGGCAGTGTCCTTTCCTGAGGGTTTGGGATAACAACCCTTCTTCAGCACATCACAGAAATGACTGCGAGTTCAGGCCAAGTATTTGTTAGCAGTATGTGACTGCTACAGCACATATCCTCAGCAGGCATAACATGTGACAGTGGAACCTCTGTAAGTGACTGTGACACTGTGACAAACTGCCAACACACCGAGGGGGGCACCATAAGGAGCTAGTCCTGCTACAGTAATACGAACATGTGACGTGTGTCCTATCTACAAAGATTAGGTCAACTTAAGGAGGTGGCCGTGCTGGGAGCTGGTCACTACAAGGTTCTACTGAATATGGTGCTGCCCTTAATACCCAAAGACAGTGCTGTGGAGGCCCCACTCTCCCCACAGGAAGGGGTGGCGTTCTGTCTGCTCCTTCTTTCCTGCTGCACCCACTCGTAGCACCATCCAGAACACCATTCAGGGGAGTGAAGGAAAATGGCAAGATCTGACCTGAGATGCAACAATAGCAAAAGGCCCATTTCTGGGTCAGAAGCCGGGGTGCTGACCACACTGCTAAGGTCCAAAGCAGAGGAGTGCAGATACCTCCACCACTGCCTGGCAAGGAGAAAGCCATAGTTTTTTAAGTCAGTTTACAATTTTGTGTTGGGCCACATCATAGCCATCCTGGGCCACGCACTGCCTGAGAGTCGACAGTGGAATAGCTCGGGGTAAGTGGTACTCAGGGTGGAGGAGGTAGGGCAGGACAGAGGAGGGAAGGCAAAAGCAGGGCAGGAGGGCGGCGAGGGCAGGGCCAGCTAGGCGATCCCTAATTTCGCTCCCATGTTCCAGTCCCCATCACATCAATCCCTTGTCCTTCCTCTCCCGCCTCCTCCTGAACTGCTCCCTGTGCTATAACTGCAGAGCTGCTGGAGCCGTCACCTCCACAGCCCAGGGCAGCTCCTGTGTATTTGCTCCAAGTGAAAGTTTTTGGAAATATAAATGGGGGGGGGGGGATCCTATGGGAGCAGCTGGAAATGAAAAAGTCCAGTGACAGTGAGGCGACCTTACAGTTAGTCCCTCAGGCCCTAGTCCTGCTCTGTGGAGTCAGGACACTTGTTTCTAGGTCTCCTCTGCCACTGTCCTTTGTGCACGCCCAGCCTCTTGATGTCCTGCCAGCCGCCCCTCCCCACGCCAGGTTCTCTGAACTCACCTGTGACTTTGAGGCGTAGACCCCCCATGACATGTTAATGTCCCCAGTGCCAGGAATCTAGGGCAGGAAGATCCCTTTCTTTTTTGCAGGATTTTTTGTTTTTTTGGCCAGGGCTGGGTTTGAACCCACCACCTCTGGCATATGGGGCCAGCACCCTACTCCTTTGAGCCACAGGCGCCGCCCAGGAAGATCCCTTCCTTGTCTGAAGAGGCAGACCTGCTGGTAGACCTCTCCTCATCTCCTCTGTTTGACACAAGGATTATGGCACCTCGTCAGGCAGCATTTTCTGGCCAAATCAAGGAAAACTGTCCATTTACCCTCTGACCTTTTAGAAAAATAACTGCTGGGCACCTTTCTGAACTAGTGGGAAATCACAGCACAGCACTTCCAAAGCATAGGCTGTAAAACATTCCTATGTTTGTTCATATCTTCAGAGCTCCTGTCAAAGCTCCCAGCTTGACAGAGGCCAGCAAGCCCTGCGACTCTGGTGCCTTCAGGGCCAGGTATCTGACAGCTCACAAAGGTATCTACCATCTCAGAGGAGCCACGCCCGACCCCAGATGCCCACATGCCCTTCCTCTCCCTTCTGCTTCTCCCTTAAGAGAAAAAAAAATCTGGTTGGCAAAAAGGCAATGGGACAGGGTAAATCCAGTTTATGGATGCTCAGAGAGGTTTAGTGCCTTTCTCCTAAGACATCCTCTTTCATAAATTGGTAAACAGAACTCTTGTAACAAAAAGTTGCGACTGTCCCCTGGACTCAAAGCTGATCATACAGGGCACCACAAAGGCTCCCAAAGAATTGAAAGGAGAGTCTTCAGAGTTCAAATATTTTTACATTTCTGAAGGGCTTTTTTCATTACTTAGAAGGTCAAAGAACCGGAAAAAAGCCTGACGGAGGAGTCAGAAGCCAGAGTGGAGCCGTGGTCTGTGTGTGTTTATGATGCTCTGGGCGCAGCAAAGTCACCCAACTGAACTTACTGACTGTGTTGTTGTGATCAAACATGCGCAAAAGAGATCAGAAATGCACAGCCAGGGAAATTACATCGAATTAGTTTATTACTTCTACATGAAAGCAAATTTTGGCAACTAGAAATACAGAAAGATCCTTCCAAGAAGGAGCCGATGAAGTAGTAAGACGGAGGCAGATACGGATAAAAGAGCAAGAACGAAGCAGGCACCAAGCCTGGAGCCTGTGCACGCTGTGTCGGAGTTTAATTCTATAGGCAAACCAAAATGCCACAGTTCTCCATTCCCTCCTATAAGGGACCTACTCCAAAATTGCAGAGGCCACCAAGGACTGGTGGGCTGACAGTTGCGTCTCCTGGCCAGGAGAGTGTTGCAGGCATTCTGAGAACAATCCTGGCATACAAAAACCCTTTCAAGAATTACTGTTATGTCTAAGCACAATAAATAACTTAAGCAAGTAAATATTAACTTAATATAGGATAGGGCTAGAAAAGTATTTGCAGGAGACAGTGGAGAAATAGTTAAGTTTATAAAGTAGCAACAAAAGGTTTTTACATACTTGGGCTTCAGATAAAAGATATGGATGGCTTCTCAGGAAAAAAAATCTGTATCCCAGTCAATAATCACGTGATGTTATTAACTCTACCTCTCAGGCTATGAAGCTCATTCACAGAAGCGCCCAGGCTTTTCCTTTCCTTGGGTCCTAAGAGGAACTGCCAGGTAGTGAACTCCCAGGATCTTCCTGAGCACTCAGCCCAGAGGTGATTTCAGACCCCTGTCTAGATCATCACAGTGAGATGGTGAATAAGACAAAAGGAATATTACAGACTACCACACTGTGAAAGCCACTGAACACACCCGAAACACTTCTTCTGCCATTATCCTTTAAGCCATGTACATGTCCTGGGACAGACTCGCCCTTCTCCAAATGCCTGGATTCCAGCAAATTCCACAGAACAAAAGATACACCTGAACAAGGATGAGGCAACACCGAGGCCACCCTTACCTCTGAAGGCCACGGGCACGGCATGTGTACCCTGTGCATGGAGGCCTCAGCCTGTACCTCCACCAACTAGCAAGGACCTGGGGGATGTGGGGCACAGAAGTCCGAATACCACTGGGGAGAACGAATGGTGCCTGCTGCCTGCAGAGAGCAGTGCCAGCTCCACACACAAGAGGACCCACAGGGCTGGCACTGCCCACCCCGCCCTGACCAGGCCCCAGGAACACCAGGAATAAGCAAAGCATGCCCCCTCCTGGGCAGACTGGCAGCTGGGCCAACACGGCAAAGAGAATAATTCAAATGTTCCCGGTGTAAAGAAAAGATACCTATTTCAGGTGATGGAGGACCCAATTACCCTGATTGGATTATAAGAATGTATCAAATTGTTACATGTATCCCAAAAATATGTGCATCCATTCTGAACCAATTTTAAAATGTTTTAATTTATAAAAGCAACAATCGGCAGCACATGTATAATCCCAGCATTTTGGGAGGCCAAGGCAGGAAGATGGCTTGAGCCCAGGAGTTCTAGCTCAGCTTGGGCAACACAGTGAGACTTCTCTCAAAAAAAATTTGAAGTTTGTTTTTAATCTAGCTGGACATGGTGGGACATGAGTAGTCGCAGCTACTCAGGAGGCTGAGGTAGGAAGATGGCTTGATCCCAGGAGTTTGAGGCTGCAGTGAGCTACAACTGAGCCACTGCACTGCAGCCTGGACTACAGAGTGAACCCCTATCTCTAAAAATACAAAAAAAAACAAAAACAAAAACAAAAGCCACCATGAACATGCATAAAGGCTAAATCCCACAGCTAGGTTTACTAAAAGCATGAAGAACTCTATATACTTACTGACTTTCGTAAAAGGACAACAGAACAGAGAGAGGGTCTCTGATTTCACTCAGATGTAACATTTTCTGGAATCTCCCTTTTCAAGAAACATATTCAAGCTCTGCAAAAACAGAATTTAAAATGAGTGAATATGAACCGTAAAGTTAGCCAATTACATAAACAAACAGACAATACAAAAAACCCCACTCTACTTTCAGCACCTGGTTTTGTTCTCAGTGCCTTATGAGAACTAAAGGTGCTGGGCCCAGCCTTCCTCTACTGACACTAGACTCACTAGAGCAAAACTGAGAAAACAACCGTTTCTCCTAGAAGAGCCACTGATGAGCTTCTCTTGGTGGATAACACAGAAAGGAAATGGTGTCCGTGTGGAGTCTGGAGGTCAGGGTGGGGGAGAAGCTGGGTCTCTGAGGAGGCCTGGACTCTGTGCTGGGACCCTCAAGCTTGTCCATAGAAATTCTGCCTGGTTCTATCCTGGAATGCCCTGTACTTACACTGCAAGCACAAGCTCACCCACCCACATGCAGTGCGGCCAGCTGGGGACAGTGCCCACTCCTTCCAAAAGGACAGGTGGGGGGCATGTCTGCTGGAGTCACCACTTCCAACCATCCTCAGAGCACCAGTAAATCACCCAAGTCAGGCAAATGGGGCGGGAGGGTGGGGCGCACGGTTTTCAGTCATATAAATATCAGCCTCAATCTCCCCCATCCTTTTCCTGGGGTCACAGCCTATAAATCTAGGTAAGAAGGAGCCTTTCCTCTCCACAGCACCCCCAGCAGAAGCTGGGCCTTGGGCACAGGGGTCACAGCCCAAGCTCCTTCAACCTCCAGGCAGCAGAAGTTGCAGAATTAGCCTGCCAGGCATGGGAAAGTGTTTCAAAGGAACACTCATTTCAACCAAAAACAGATACCCCAAGATTTAGGTAAACACCAGTGTCTTCTGAAAGCCTCTGTTTTGGACTAGATTGGGTCTAGGAGGGACCCACAACATAAGTACCTGCTCTCTGGGGACTGAAATGTGGGATTTATAGATGCACCACCATTCTTTAACCTGACAACTGACTGTTTCACAGTCTAGATCTGGGGCAGACCCCTGAACTAACAAGGAACTGCCGGGTCTACAGCTACTGCCCTACAGGTCCTGCGGCTGTGGGCCCCTAGCCCACATACTTGACACCCTCCAGGGACAAGCACATGCTTGCTTCTTGAAAATTCAATCTTTTAGTATCTTTTTTAAAAATTAAGTTTAGGTTTTATTTTGTTGTTGTTGTTGCAGTTTGGCTGGGGCCAGGTTTGAACTCGCCACCCTCGATATATGGAGCCGGCACCCTACTCACTGAGCCACAGGCACCACCCAATCTTTTAGTATCTTAACTCCTCTAAAAAAGGTTCTCTCCCAGACTTCAGGGTTTCACGATGAACATTCAGTGTGATCATAATGCATCAATAGATGGAAAATCAGAATATGGACTGCAGCGGTCTGAGGAATGGAAGTCAACATGGTGGAAGGAACATTTACGGAAGCAAAGATTCTGATAAGAGGCAGCCAGAAGGCTGTGGGGACAGAGAGGTCAGGATGGGTCACCTTCTGCTCCTGCTCAGGTTAGTGGGGGAAGGTATTCCACAGAAAGTCTATAAATCTTTACCACCTTCCCCTCCAGGTGGGACAAAGTCTCCCTGTCCAGTTTGCTGTGAAACAATGGTTTGTGTATTTCATTTCCTTCTCTGGTCCACTGAAGGCAAAACAGAGTACATGGTGCTGAGTCCCTGTCCGGGCACCAGGGTCCTGTTCTGCTTTGTGACAGGAAAATACCACACTGTGGCGTCAGGGTCTTTTGTCATGAACAAAAGCTATTGCTTTCAAGAATAAAACATTTTTAAAAACCATTCCTCAGATGAAAAAGGTTCTCTGTCATTTCCCTTCCTTGATATACTTAGGACACAAGGATTGAGTAAAACTTTGGGAAAATTCGGATGTTTGCAAAGGATGGATAACTTTAAAATATCAGAATCTGTCAGATACAGTAATCTATTTTAAAGGAACATTCACTTCAACAAAAAACATTGCCTGTCACCCAGCACATAAAGTCCCTGAAATCACAAAGGTAGTATTGAGTCCTACTGAATCACAGTGTTACTTTTTCACAGTAATTTAGAAAATAATGTTCATTTTTTAAATCACATATAGTTTAAAAGCATGTTATGACTATCAAAAATGAACCTGTAAGTTAACGCAATATCATATAAGACTTAAAATATATTAATAAAGATATATCTCTTCTATTAGTTACAACTGCAGTACAACATAACTTTATGTTAAGAAACAAAAAGAACTAGGTATATACCCAGATGATCAAAAATTATTTTACAACAAACACATTTGTACCAGAATGTTTACTGCAGCCCAATTCATAATAGCCAAAACATGGAAACAGCCCAAGTGCCCATCGACCCATGAATGGATTAACAAATTGTGGTATATGTACACCATGAAATAGTACGCAGCCATAAAAAAGATGGGGACTTCACATCTTTTATTTTTACCTGGATAGAGCTGGAACATATTCTTCTTAGTAAAGAATCTCAATAATGGGGGAAAAAAGTACTCAATACTACTCAATGTACTCAATACTACTATGAAATCAATATATAATCACCTACACACTCATATGAATGGCCAAACATAACTATAGTCCAGAAAGTAGAAGGGAAGAGGAGAGAGAGGAGAGGGGTGGGGGGATGTGGGAGGAGGAAGGGTATTTGGGGGGACTTCACCTAATGTGCATGATGCAATGGTACATTTCAAAACTATTGTGGCTCAATGGGCTAAGGTGCCAGCCACGTACACCTGAGCTGGCAGGTTCAAATCCAGCCTGGGCTCACCAAACAACAATGACAGCTGCAACCAAAAAATGGCTGGGCTTTGTGGTGGGCGCCTGTAGTCCCAGCTACTTGGGAGGCAGAGGCAAGAGACTTGCTTGAGCCCAGGATTTGGAGGTTGCTGTGAGCTGTGATGCCACAGCACTCTATCCAGGGTGACAGCTTGAGGGTCTGTCTCAAAAAAAAAAGAAATGATAATCATACAATTGTGACGGATGTGTTACTTAATTCAATGTAAGCATTTCACATTGTATATCAAAGCAGCGCCCTGAACCCCATAAATGCATCAATGTACAAAGTTATGATTTAATAAAAAATAATAAAAAAAAAAGAAACAAACAGAACTTAACATGCATGGATAGAAACCTGCCTAACAGAAAAAGTCTCAGTTACCCATGCAACTGAAGTGACATTCTTGAGCTAAGTTGAGTGCAAGTGTTACACATAATGTGGAGAATGGGGGTAGTGAGAAGTGGGGGAGTTATTCTCCCCCATCAGGGAGGGAGGGGAGAGGCCTCTGTGTGGGCTGTGTGACCTTGACAGCGACCTTTCACAAAGCACACCAAAAGTGAAATCAAGTGGTGTATATATTCATCTCCCTTGACAGGACCAAGAAAAAGCTCTTGAATTTACGATTGAAGAAAAAAGTTCTCAGGCTATTAGTATTATTAGCACTGCCGAAATCAACCCATATCAACATCAAGGACGATAATTTCTAATATCTACCACCTCACTACCCTAACACGGAAGACAATTCACTTCCAGATTTTTTTCAACTCCGTTTAAAAACCATCCCTCCAAGTATTTACAAGAACTAAGAAAGCGATCCGAAGAAGGCGCGCTTCGTCCCCGCGCGTTCTGACGCCGGGGCCCCAAACAGCCAGGACCAGATGCAGAAATGCCCAGGGTGTGGGGACAGATGGGCGCAACGCATATGGAACCGCACCCCAATTTTAACAGATTGTCAGTCAATTCCATCATTGAAGTAGCGCGGCCGCAGGACCAAGCAGCAGAATCTCACAGCCTTCTGGCCTGCGACGCCGGCGCTCACAGAAGGGGAGACTCGTCCCCGAGCACGGGGACAGTCGCCCAGGACCTGCCCGGCTCGGTCTCCGCAGCGCGAGCCCAGACGATCATCAGTGCAGGGCTTGGCAGGGCCCGCTCCTACTAGTGACCAAACCAGAAAGAAAAAGCGACACTTTCCAGAGCTGCCGTCACTGCAGTGTGACTGTCGGGCGTGAAGAGCCGACTCCCGAGACGGCCACCCACCTCCCGCCACTTACGCTCTGGGCCACGCGGGGCCCTGCAGGGTCCCGCAGCCGGCAGGCGGCACTGCGCATGCGTCCCCTCGGCCAGCCTGCTGCTTCGTGCTGCCCCGCGTCCCCAGCCCAGAGGTCCCTGGTCAAATGTAACCTGGTTTCACCCCATTTTTAAGCCAGAGTTCTTGTGACTCCCATCAAAAACAAAAAGGAGACCAAAATGGTGTCTGAGTTTTAAAAATTTCACCAACATTTTTCTTAAAATACCAGCGTCTGGAGCCCCGCGCGGCCGGCTGGGCAGCCACTCCTGGGCAGGCAGCGGGGCGCGGCCTCCGGGGGAGCCTCCAGCCACAGGGCACCCCGCAGATAGCACAGCTAGAAGGGAAATCCAAGCGCAGGACAAATTCACCCAAACACAGGGCCCAAACCATGATCCGCGGCGTGAGGACGAGCCAATGGTGAGTTTCCAGAACTCTTGTCCCCTTCACGGCATCCTGCGGACCGTAGCAGAAATGAAACACAGCCGGCCCGGCCGCGCCGTCCCCCACCTCCCGCGGGGCACGTCCAGCCCGCCGTCCTCACCCGAGCTGGGTATGTCAAGCCCGCACCACCCCCCGCAGGGCACGTCCAGCCCGCCCTCCCCTACCCCCTGCGGGGCCGCAGTCAAGCCCGCCGTCCCCACCCCTGGCGGCCGCGGTTTGCCCCGCACCTGGTCTAATTGCTGGGCTGGGTTACCAGGGTGGTAGCCCTTGCTCACTGACTACTTACAGCGAATGAAGAACAAGGGCAACCCCGTGACTATCCTTTTGTCACACTTCTTTTCCAGAGAGCATAGGAAATGCTCTACCGATGAGCTGGAATGCAGTGTCCCTGCTTTCTCCCCGGAGGAAACCTCTGGCCTTCCCGCCAGTCTTGTAGCTCTGGCGCGTCTGGGCCACGTGCCCCAGCCCACGTTGCTCTGCGCGGCTCTAACTCTGCGCGAGGACACGCACCCTGCAGGCCGACCTTTTGTGTAGTGTCGTCTTAGAGCTGTCACTGCAGGCAGTGCCCAGCCCGCGCCGTCTGCGACTTCACACGCGCTGCCATCTCACTCCCAAGTCCAGCGCCAAGTCCGTGTGCGAGTTGCACTTGTCCTCGCATCTTGAGGTGCTGGTGATATCCGATAGAAAGACGGCTTTTACTTTATTTAACGCAGTAAAACGTACCTGTCACTTCCTTTATGATGTGGGGTATTTTTGCACAGATACTGTAATATATCCCCAGGTCATGAAGACTGCCCCTGGTCGACCGTCCTGGGGCAGCTGTGACACAGAACCCCACACTGGGTAGCAGGAACAGCAAACATTTATTCTGTCACATTTCCCGAGGCCAGAACTCTGAAATCCAGGTGTGGACAGGGCCATGCGTCCTCCCTCTCTGGGCTCCAAGAGGCTCCTTCCCGTCCCTCCAGCTGCCAGTTTGCTGACAGTCCTTGGCGGCCCCTGCCTTACAGACACATCACTCCAGTCACTGGACCTCTCCCTGTGTGTCTCAACCTCCTTCCCTGTGTGTGTCTGCGTCCAAATTATCCTCTTTTATAAGGACGTCACACCATATTGGATTAGCGCCCACTCCAATTACCCCATGGTAACTTGGTTATCTCTGTAAAGATCGCCTTTTCTAATAAAGGCACATTGTGAGGTACTGGTACAGACTTCAACAGATCTTGGGGAGTGGGGGGGACACATCAACCCTCTTCTCCCTTTTTTTCTGTCCAAGTTTTAGCTTTTCACATGTAGGCCTGTGTTTATCTGGAACTGATTTTTGAGTGTGGCGAGGAAGCGCCTTCGTTTCCTGTCTGTGTGATATCTCCTTCAGGCGCCTTGTACACAACAGTCCATCACGCCCCACCAGTGTCCAAAGGGCCCTCTGCCAGGGATCAAGTTTCCATATATATGTGGGCCTGTTTCTGCATTCTCTCTCCTCTGCTTAATTGAGCTATTTCCTATTTCTGTTTCTTAATTACATAGTTTTATAAAAAACGACACCTGTTAGAAAAAAATGTTCCTTCTTTGTGTTCAAACATGGCTTTTAATTGGTAGCTATTAGATTTACCATTAAGGTGGTAGCCCTTGGTAGCTATTAGATTTACCATTAAGAATTTTAGGACCAGCACCTCAAGCTTTAACAAAAGCCTGTTGATATTTTGATTGGCACTGTACTAATTAATCAGGGAGGAAAAAATTCTTTTTTATATCAAGTCTTCCCAGTCATGCACACAACCTCTCTTCCTATTCACTCACATCCTTCAGTGAAGTCTTCGTGTTCTGTCTAGACATATCTTACACAAATTTGTTCCAGTTATTTCTAGGTGCTCTGAGACACGTTGCTTTAAGCCCCATGGGGTGGTCCTTGGTTGATGAGGCTGGTGGGGGAGGGGCAGTGACATCCACACAGAGGCCTCAAGAAGGGGCCTCCATGTACAGGGACCAAGGCTAAGGGGAACGTTTGCCCCTCTCACGAGAACATGAATGAGGCATGGCATGATTAACTGATGTGTGTCAACTGGCTGGGCCCTGGGCGGTGTAGATATGTGGGCACACGTCCTTGGAGTGTCTGTGAGAGTGTTTCTAGATGTGAGTAACATGGAATCTGCACAGTGGGTGACACAGATGGTCCTCCCCAGTGTGTGTGTGGGGGGTCCAGTCAATCACTGCAGGCCCCACTGTCTTCAAGCTGAGACACTGTTCTTCTGCCTTCAGATTCAGGCCCAGGCTGGAATTATACCATCTCCTATGTCCCTTCCTTGCCAACTGCAGATCTCAGGATGTCTCAGGCTCCAGAATCTCATGAGCCAATTCTGACCAGTAAACATATATATAAATGCGTGTATGTGTATGTATGTGTGTGTATACAAAAAAATGTGTGTGCAACAAAAAAATGGCCAGGCATTGTGGTGGGTGCCTATAGTCCCACCTACTCGAGAGGCTGAGACAAGAGAATCCCCTAAGTCCAAGAGTCGGAAGTTGCTGTGAGCTGTGATGCCACAGCACTCTACCGAGGGCAACAAAGTGAGACTCTGTCTCTAAAAAAAAAAAGAAAAGAAAAGAAAAAAAAATGGAATGAAAAGTTACACCTACACCTTGTCAAACACCTGGCAGGCTGATGCACAGAACAGACTTCTCTTAAGTGAGAGTAGCTTGTCAGGGGAGCAACCACCCCTTCTTGTTGAAGCAGGAACAAGAACAATGTCCATCACTATCACATCCACCACCATCACCTCCACCCAAAAAAGATGTTCACCACCATCACTTCCACCCAACACAGAGGAGTTTCAAACCAAAGCAAGAGGCAGGGCAGAGCAGAGAAGGCACCTACTCACCTACAGGCAGACAACTGATAACCTCCAAATAATGAAACAGAGCACAAGCAGAGTAAAAACAAGGGTGGGGTTGGGAGAAACTGTCTTCAGTGCATACAAAACCAAGGTAGTCACCATTTACGAATAATTCTGTGCCAGCACAGTGGCTCAACTGTAACCCAGGTACTTTGTGAAGCTGATGCAAGAGAATTGCTTGAGGCCAAGAGTTCAAGGCCAGTCTAGGCAACATAGCAAGACCCCATCCATACACAAAACTAAAAATTTAGCCAGGCATCATGGTGCATGGCTACTTGGAAGGTAAGGTGGACGGATCACTTGAGTCATGATCGTGCCACTCTACTCCAGCCTGGGTGACAGAGCAAGACCCTCTCAAAAAGTCCTTATAAAATCAATAGGGAAAAAAGACAACCCCTGCAAAGAGAAAATTCTTAGAAGAAACCCAAATGGGTGATATCCACACATATGCACAAATACGTTCATACAGGTTTATTCCTCACAGCATTGTCAGTAATGGTGAAAACTAAAAATTGACCTGAAAGTTGACCAGTAGTTAGTATGGAGGGGTCAAATGAGCTATATGTAACAGATACTTAAAAGAACAGGGTATACCCACTGTGCTGCGAAAGAAAGGCTAGTAAAACGCACTGTTAGGTTTTTTTAAAAGGCAAGGCATAAAACAGTACATGAAGAATAAACCCATACATTTTTTTTCTTTGAGAAAGAGTCACACTTTGTTGCCCTGGGTAGAGTGCTGTGGCATCATAACTCACAGCAACCTCAAACTCTTGGGCTCAAGAGATCCTCTTGCCTCAGCCTCCTGAGTAGCTGGGACTACAGAAGCCCACTATAATGCCTGCTATTTTTTTAGAGATGGGGGTCTCACTCTTGCTCAGGCTGGTCTCGAGCCCCTGAACTCAAGCAATCCACCCACCTCGGCCTTCCAGAGTGCTGGGATTACAGGTATGAGCCACTGTGCCTGGCTACATGTTATTTTAAAAGTATACAAACACAACAAGAACAGACCTTCTCCAAGTCTATAAGGAGTGCACATTTCATTTGTTTTTTAAATATAGAATGGTATTTAGAAACCATTTATTAACATTTAATAAAAGGATTTGTTAAGATGAGTCTAATGTCTGATGAGTGTCTGGGTTAAAATTGGGATTTCAGAACATGATTAAATTACTATGAATATTTTTCCTTGGGAAAATAACAGTATTAAAAAAACCTTTCATTTCTTCTAAATCCCCCTCAGCCCATAGGACTTAACAGATGTAACAATCCTTGCTCTGCACTTAATTATCCCCATCCTCCTTACTCCCACACCCAAAATTATTTACTTGGTGTTTGTTCCTATTTGGAAAAAATAAAACTTCTCAGCAAGTATCTAGGAAAAAAAGAGAACTTTTAGGGCAGCATTTCAAGATCTTTAGCTCAGATGAGGGTTGAACCACTCTCCCAGGCAATTTCAATTTCATTTAATTCTGCACTAATTTTGGTTATTTCTTTTCTTCTGCTGGGTTTGGGGTTGGAATTGCTTGAGATGGCCCATTAAGTTATTGACTTCCTCTCTTTTCCTCTCTTTTCGTTCTCTTGAGGAAGGTTTGCAATTCTATAAATTTCAACTCTTAGGACTGCCTTTGCAGTATCCCACAGGTTCTGATAATTTATGTCTTCATTATTGTTTTATTCCAAAAATTTGCCAATTTCCTTTTTAATCGCATCTATGACCCAGCCATCATTCAGCATAAGGTTATTTAGTTTCCATGTCTTTGTAAGAGTATGCAGATGACTGTTATTGGTAAGTTCAAATTTTATTGCATCATGATCCAAGAAAATACAAGGAATAATTTCTATACTTTTAAATTTGCTGAGGTT
>CAUYRH010030181.1:0-16255 GCA_963574655.1 Perodicticus potto | reverse complement strand
ACCTAACAAAGGATGTGAAAGATCTCTATAAAGAGAACTATTACACTTTAAGAAAAGAAATAGCCAAAAATGTTAACAAATGGAAAAATTTACCATGCTCATGGCTGGGAAGAATCAACATTGTTCAAATGTCTATACTACCCAAAGCAATATATAATTTTAATGCAATTCCTATCAAAACTCTATTCTCATATTTTAAAGATCTCGAAAAAATAATACTTCATTTTATATGGAATCAGAAAAAACCTCAAATAGCCAAGACATTACTCAGAAATAAAAGCAAAGCAGGAGGAATCACGCTACCAGACCTGAGACGCTACTATAAATCGATAGTGATCAAAACAGCATGGTACTGGCACAAAAACAGAGGTAGATGTTTGGAACACAATAGAGAACCAAGAGATGAATCCAGCTACTTACCGTTACTTGATCTTTGACAAGCCAATTAAAAACATTCAGTGAGGAAAAGACTTCCTATTTAACAAATGGTGCTGGGTGAACTGGCTGGCGACCTGTAGAAGACTAAAACTGGACCCACACCTCTCACCATTAACTAAGATAAACTCTCACTGGATTAAAGATTTGAACTTAAGACATGAAACTATCAAAATTCTAGAAGAAAGTGCAGGGAAAACTCTTGAAGGAATTGGCCTGGGTGAATATTTTATGAGGAGGACTCCCCAGGCAATTGAAGCAGTATCAAAAATACACTACTGGGACCTGATCAAACTAAAAAGCTTCTGTACAGCCAGAAATGTAGTAAGTATAGCAAGCAGAAAGCCCTCAGAATGGGAGAAAATATTTGCAGGTTATGCCTCCAACAAAGGTTTAATAACCAGAATCCATAGAGAACTCAAATGTATTAGCAAGAAAAGAACAAGTGATCCCATCTCAGTGTGGGCAAAGGACTTGAAGAGAAACTTCTCTAAAGAAGACAGGCACATGGCCCACAGACACATGAAAAAATGCTCACCATCCTTAATTATCAGAGAAATGCAAATCAAAACTACTTTGAGCTGTCACCTAACGCCAGTAAGATTAGCAAACATGACAAAATCCCAAAACCAGAGATGTTGGCGTGGATGTGGAGAAAAAGGAACACTTCTACACTGCTGGTGGGAATGCACACTAATATGTTCCTTTTGGAAAGATGTTTGGAGAATACTTAGCGATCTAAAAATTGACCTGCCATTCCTTCCTATAATTCCTTTACTAGGTATATACCTAGAATACCAAAAATCACATTATAACAAAGACATCTGTACCAGAATGTTCATTGCAGCCCAATTCATAATTGCTAAGTCATGGAAGAAGCCTAAGTGCCCATCGACCCACGAATGGATTAATAAATTGTGGTACTTGTATACCATGGAATACTATGCAAACTTAAAGAAAGATGGAGACTTTACCTGTTTCATGTTTACATGGAGCTGGAACATATTCTTCTTAGCAAAGTATCTCAAGAATGGAAGAAAAAGTATCCAATGTACTCAGCCCTACTATGAAGCTAATTTATAGATTTCGTATGAAGGCTATAACCCAACTATAGCACAAGAATATGGGGAAAGGGGTAAGGGAGGGGAGGGGAGGGGTGAGGCTGGGGTGGAGGGAGGGAAATTGGTGGGGCCACACCTACGGTGCATCTTAGAAGGGTACAGGCGAACTTTACTAAATGCAGAATACAAATGTCTTCATACAGTAACTAAGAAAATGCCATGAAGGCTATGTTAATCAGTTTGATGAAAATAGTTAAGATTGTATATGAACCCAGAACATTGTACCCCTTAATTGCACTAATGTACACAGCTATGATTTAATAATAAAAAAATAAATAAAATAAAAATAAATAAAAATAAATAGGCTGCTGTTCACAGGGAGACACAGTAGGTGCGGCTCTAGTTTAAAACTAATACAGTTTATTTGGCATGTTATGATTATTTATGTGCCTCAGAGCCCTCGCTGCATCAACTAATTACCAACTGATGACGGGGAGGAGGACCCAGAGAGGTAACAGAAGATGAGGTTGCTATTAGGAATGCATTAAGGACCTTTGCTGACAAGGGGGAAACGAGTTTCTGTCTGCACCTGAGCTAACTGTTTTGCTGCCCCTACAGGACTGAAGTTGGTCCCTGATCAGATCACAATGGAGAGGCACTTCCACCCCCTCCACAGGGTAGGGCTTCATTCACCATGCTCACAATCTCAAATCTTCCCGAGTCCAGGTCATTCTGAGAACCAGGGTCCCAAGGTGTTATCATTTGAGAAAAGTGCCATAAAGCAGACTTGGGTTTTTGTTGGTGGTGGTGTTGGTTTTGTTCAGTGTTGGGGTCTGTGGTCACATTGGAGCTGGTCTGAGAACTGAATGGACAAACATAGTCAACTGAGGTGACCATGGGAGGCGTGTGGGCTGGGAGTGAGACAAAGACTTGGGTTTTGATAATAACAGGCTGTTTCATGATCTTGGACAAATTCTAAGAGTACAGAATTTGAACAACTTTGCTACCAGGCCAACCCCCCTCCCATTACCATACCTACTCCACATAGCCAGTTATTACTTTGGATTCAGCTCTTCCCCAATTGATTTGTGTGGCTCAAGTCTAATGGAAATGAGTTCATGTCATGCAAATTTCCTTTCACTGAATTATTATTCCTTATAACCCTGAGCTTAGCACCTGGCATGTTTATCTAAACAATTTCAAGCGGTTAAAAAAAAATGTTAACTATTATTACAATTATTCCTATTATTACAATTCTTATCACTATCACCACCATTGTTGTCATTGCTTCTCAGTCTAACACTTAGTGCTAGACGTGGAGCTTGAGTACCAAGGAACCCCAAACAGTTCTTTGTATAATTGTTCTCTTTAGCAACAAATTAATTTCTTTCATTCTAGTAAAGAATCCATAGAGACTGATAAAACCTTGTTAACCCTTGCTGATAAGTAATATTCCATATATTGCAGACAAGACTTGTTGTCTTGTAGAAACAACAAGTATACAGGTACTGAGTTGAGCCATTAAGGGAGTGACCACAAATACACAGCATTTCCACAAAACTGTTGTTCGTGTAGTCTTTTAATCACAACAATGTCTCATAGCTTCTGTTTTCCGGGTTTTAAAGCATATATGATATTCTTTCCTTATCGTTAACAACTTTTTCTTATTATAACATAATCAGATAAATAAGTCAAACTTATCCTAAGTGAAAAACTGAAAAACAAGAAAAGCAGAAAAAAAAAAGAAAAGCATCACATAACCCCACCATGTAAATTCTGAAAATAATGTATTTTCTTCTAGTCTTAGTATTTTACAAAGTTTTAAGCACTCTAAGCAGAATTATGACCCAATTTTTAAAAAATATTCTAGTCACGCACGTATTTTCTCATGTTATTAAACATAGCATTATTAAGATAATTTTAATGACACTATAATAATCTTTTGTAAAGAAATAAACTAAGCCAAAGGACATGAACAGTTTAATAGTTTAATATAAACACACACACAAACACATACAGACACACACACAAAATAAGGAACAGTATTAACTCATATTGAAAATTAAAATCAAGATATGATACTGTTCCTTACAGCATTCTGGTTTCAGAACTGTATATTTAAAAAGATCATTATAAATTTTGATAAGTGAAAAGTATTTCAGTGTTTTAGTTAGAAGGATAATTCTAAGTGGTCTAGTTGAATATATTTCCACGAGATTATATTAGTCAGTAATACTAACTCTTTTGCAAATTATTTCTCCCAATTTCTTTTTAGTTCCCTGTGGCTTTTTGAATGAAGTGTTGATACAACAAAGATACTTTTTGGGGGGTTCACATGGACAGGTTATGACCCTTTTGGGGGGTCACATGGACAGGTTATGCTGTGAACTAGGCCATCCAAGAAGAAAAGTAGACTCTAAAATCCAACTTTATGCACCTATGAGGCTCTGCCCACCTGAGAAAATGTGTTTTGTGAATCACAGAAAAGTATCATGCACCTCTGAACATACACAATAAACATTTACCTTTTCTGTTCTTTTATCTACAATTTAAACCTTTACAGTTTTTTATAACTAAGATATTTCAGACATCTTTTACAGTTTTTTAACTAAGATATTTAAGACTTCTTTTTTCCCCACAATTAAGTCTTTAATTCATCTAGATTTATTCTGATGTGATGTGAGATACTATAAATACATTTTCTTCCTAAGTCAGTAACCAACTGTTAGTGAACCATATAGAAAATAAACCACTCTTTACTTACCCCCTTTTAATGTTTTTAAAATTCTTTGCAGAAGTTAAATGAAGAATAAGATATTTTATAAGGTATTTTTCCAAATTCCACTGTTTCAATTTCTGCAGTGTATTTTTTAATACTGTAAATGCTCTTACCATAATACTCCATTTTTAAATGGTCTTTACTTTTGTGTTAATTTTTCCAGAGAAAATTAAAGTTATTTTTCAGAGATGAAAACATACTTTATTAAAATTTAGATTATAAAGGTGTAAAAAAATACAAATTAATTCAGTAATTCATCACTTGCAAGATACTTCAATTTTCCCATCAGGATTGGGCATGCCACTCCATTGATTGAAGTTTGTTGTGGTGTTTTTTCTTTCTTTCTTTCTTTTTTTTTTTTTTTTTGAGACAGGGCCTCAAGCTGTCACCCTGGGTACAGTGCGGTGGCATCACAGCTCACAGCAACCTCCAACTCCTGGTTCAAGCGATTCTCCTGCCTCCGCCTCCCGAGTAGCTGTGACTACAGGTGCCTGCCACAACGCCCTGCTATTTTTTGGTTGCAGCCGTCATTGTTGTGTTTTTTTCTTATTTTTTTTTTTTTATCCATTTTTTTAAATCCATACAAACATTTATTCTGTTCCTGCCCAAGTGTGGGGAAGGAGAAGATATGGGAGCCCCACAGAGGAGGACCCTACTCCTCAGGAAGACAGTATCCAGGGCAGCCGACCCTGGAGTGTCTGGAGGGCAGGGCCTAGGGCCTTAGTTAGGCCCATCTGGACGTTCCCCGGTCCCTCAGGTCCTGGTGTCAAGAATGAATACAGGACCTTTAAGGGAGTGACCACAAACACACAACATTTCCACAAAACGGTTTATTATAGGAAAAAGAAACTATACAATGTGGACGTGCAGAAGGAAGTTACACAGAATGCCACAAAGTGAAAACAAGTTCCAGAGAGAACCCATCAGTCTTTTCGAGCTGACAAAGTCTGACTCGGGAGTCTGCTCGCAGATTGCCTTATGCTTATCAATTGGTCCTGCCTTTCTCCTAGCAAGATTGGTTATTCTTGGGATGATTGACAAGTCGGGAGTTAACATAATAGATTACAACAGAGGTTTAATTAGATGGGGATGAGCTGCAGGTCATTTACAGGTCACGAGGAAAATTTTTACTAAGTACGTTCCCGCTAGGGAATTCCTAGATGCAGTTTGGTTCTCTCCCTTAGCCATTAATTTGCCACCTGTTTACCCTCCCCAGGCATAACAGCCTGGCTCGGTTCTGAGAGCCAGGTGTGGCCCCAGGCCAGGCTTGATTCTGGCTCACGTCCACCCCACTACGCAAGTTATCAATTTTGAATTAAAAATAATAAAAATAATAAAAAAAAAAAAAAGACATTGCCTGTCGCAAACAAATCCACACCACCACCCTGTCCGCGCATCCCACCCCCGCACCACGGACGCTGTACGTGGGACTGGGACCTGCCTGGGGTGCTAAAGGGGACAGGTGGGGCCATTCAGGTCAGCAGCCGCTGTCTCCAGAAAGGACAGAGGTCAGGGAGGTGGGGGTGGGGTAGAGAGAATGGACAGGGGAGAGGGGCAGCGGCTGGGGTCACAGCGTCAGGGTGAGCGTCAGCGTCTTGTTCTCTTGGGCCGCACCAGCGTGTCCCTTTTCTTTCAGTTTTTCTCGGTTTGGCAAGGTGCACCTGCTTAGCCCTCCGGATTTTTTGCAGTTTTGGAAGAGGCCTGGGCTAAAGATGCGCTGGGGCGGCAGGAGAGGTGGGCTGGCAGGACTCATGGGCCTTGGTGTCCTGTTGCACCTTCCACATCACCAGCTGCATGCAGGCGCAGGCGTCCTCGCCAGAGTTGTGCCCGTTCACGTTGTCCTGGATGGTCTGTCCCAGGTAGTCGGCCACCAGACTCCTCAGCGAGCGCTTGAAGGGAAGGCCCCGATGGTGGGGGAAGAGCACTGCCGTGTCCACCACGGTGCTGTGGATGACCTTCAGGGCCAGCAGGTCGCTCTCCAGGCTGTGTCCAATGAGGATGGTGTCCGCGCTGAACATGCGCAGCAGGACAGCCTGAACGTCCTGCAGCGTGACTCTCGCATTGGCGACGTCGGCCTCGGTCACCCCGGAAAACCTGGTGTTGTAGTCAACGATCTCGTTGTCGGGTTTGACGAAGGTGTCGTACACCACCTGCATGGCGGTGTTGACCACCGTGACGCGGGTCAGCTCCAGGCCACACGTGGTGTAAGACATCTCACAGTCCAGGGCGTAGATACCCGGGTGGGCGCCTCCGGGGTGTCCCTTGCGGAAGGTCTTCACGAAGCCCTCCAGGCTCTCCTTCCGGCCGTCGCGCACGTGTCGCTTGGCCACCTGACAGCCGGCGGCGCCGGCGGGGGCAGAGCAGCAAGTGTACTGGGCGTGCCAGCCGCGGTCCGGTCCAGCCCAGAGCAGCTGCCCCCAGTGATAGCGACACTCCTGCCCGCGGACGCAGCCGCCGCCCGCGTACACCGCGTACTCAGTGCCGCAGCGGCAGCAGATCCGGCGCGAACGGTCCTGCGGCTTCGGCGGCGGGGCGGGGAAGACGACAGCGCCCCCTGGCCGCTCCGGGTGCAGGAACGGGTAGCCGTTGTCCTTGAGCTGGGCCTCGGTCAGCAGAAGCTCCTTCAGGCGGCCGTACAGCGCGGCCTGTCTCGGGTCTGGCCCCGGGGGGCTGCTGGCGCAGCTGGGCCAGAAGCTGGTCTCGGCAGCCAACTTGTCCTCCAGCATCACTTCGTGGGGCTCAATCCTCCAGCTGCTGGTTTTGTTGAGCTTGGGCACAGCGCTGGGGGAAAGGCCTTGCAGCTTCTCTGGGGCGTTCACGGCCACGTTCAGGTAGATGTTCCTCCTGGGACCACGGTCGCAGGCCACCTTCTCCTCAGTCAGCGCCTTCTCTACCGCCTCCTGGTTGAAGGCACAGAATTTGAAACACTTCTGCATGAACAGTTTGGAACAGGACTGCTGGATGACGATGGGGACTTTGCCCTCTTTGGGGATGCTGGGTTTCTGTAAACTCTGTGAAGATGGGCTGTGAGCCACCGGTTTGCAGGTGACGGTGGTGCTGGTCTTGGGCGCTGCCCCGGACAGGGTGCGTGTCTTCCGCAGCTGCAAACTTTGCTTCTGGCCGTGGAAAGCCTGGGTGCTTCTGATCACGACGGCCCTCTTGGCACCTGTCAGTGGTGTGGCCAAGTGGGGTTTGGGGACGTGAGTGATCCTCCTCTTGCCAGGCGCTGAGTTGTGGACCGAGGAGGGCTTCTCCGCCAGCCTGGGGACAGCCTGCAGCCCGCTGACCGGCTTCCTCTGTGCCTGATCTACTCCCAGGTAATTCACTTCCTGGGCAGTCCAGGGACAGGCAGGGGCCACCAGCGGACCCCTCCTTGGTGGCTCCACTTGGAAGATGAGAAATTCCGGGCTCTGGGTGCAGATCTGGGGCGCTGGGAGCAGGCCACTCTGGGAAGGCGGCCAGCGGGGTGGGCGAGCCCCCTTGCTGGCCACATCCTCAGCTGCGAAATACCCTGGTGGGAACCAGGATGGTGCTGTAGCCCTCAAAGTCATGCTGCCTTGCTCCCTGGGACGCTTGTCCAACCGTGCTCTATGGACGTCTGGCATCTCTGAGCGCTAACGCCGACACTGTGCCTTAATATATACAGCCCAGGAGTGGGTGGGACTGGGTGGGATTACTCCGCCCCTGACTAGATTAGGGAGGAACTTTAATCCAATCTCACTTAACCTAATCTGCCAGATTAGCCTGGGAATCCCCAGGCCCTTGTCCTGGACAGTGTCTGGAGATGAGAGCAGCCAAAACTCACAGGTGCTAAGCTCACATCTGGGTTCTCTGCTTTTCCCATACTAATCCACCGACACTACACAATGGCCCTTCTGAGGCTCGGAGAGGTTGGATGCTTTGCCCGGGCCACATAACACACCCCAAAGCAGGACCTGGGTCCTTCAACCAGCTGCATGCTAGAGGGCTGTCCCTCCATCTACACCCTTCCTAGCATCATGGACAATTTGAGGACTGAAGTGGCACGTCCCTTTCAGGACATGGCAGTGTTGAGTGTAATGAGTCTGGAGAAGCTTCACAGAAAACTCGTTTTATGAAAACACGATGCACGGATTTCAAAATTATTTTGCCTTTTTTTTTTTTTTTTTTTTGTAGAGACAGAGTCTCACTTTATCACCCTCAGTAGAGTGCTGTGGAGTCACAGCTCACAGCAATCTCCAGCTCTTGGGCTTAGGCGATTCTCTTGCCTCAGCCTCCCAAGTAGCTGGGACCACAGCTACAACGCTAGGCTATTTTTTGATGCAGTTTGGCCGGGGCCGGGTTGGAACCCACCACCCTCGGTATATGGGGCCGAAGTAAAGTTGCGTTGACTTGTTAATGACACATCAGAACTAGATCTAATTTGAGACAATAATAAGAATAATTTGAAAACGGCTCTTGTAGAGCAATGTGAATCCTGTCGAAATTGAAGCAAGAATGAATACTGAATTTATGGTGAAGCTTGGGTGGAAGAGTAGTAAAAAAGTCAATGATGCTTCACAAAATTTTACGGGGACAATGCCCCCCCCAAAATCAGCAGTTTAAAAATGGATAACTTTTTTGTTATTGTTGTTGTTTTTTGAGACAGAGTCTCACTATGTCGTGCAAGGTAGAGTGCTGTGGCGTCATAGCTCACAGCAACCTCAAACTCTCGAGCTTAAGCGATTCTCTTGCCTCAGCCTCCCAGTAGCTGGGACTACAGGCACCTGCCACAACACCTGGCTATTTTTTGTTTTAAGAAAAGATAAAGACCACAGTGAGAGGCCATCCACATAAATTTTTAAGAAAAAGTTAATCTTGTTCATGCCCTAATTGAAGATGAAGGGAACCTCCTCAGGAAGCCTGTCAGGCTGAGCACTCCTCTTCATCTTCTTCAATTAGGGCACGAACAAGATTAATTTTTCTTAAAAATTTATGTGGATGGTCTCTTGCTGTGGTCTTTATCTTCAACATGGTATTGGTCTCATCTTTTCTTGCTGACTTTCGGGAGCCCCAAAGACACAGGACCATCTGCTTTTTGAGAAAGTGTCCTGAGAAAGTTAGTGGAAGCTTTAACAGAAAAGAACCTGGAAGACCTTCGCCAGAGGATTCTCCTCCACCCATCCGTCTCCTCACACCAGTGCAACTAGATTTGCAAGAGTTTCAGTGTTAGATTCTCAAGCATCCACCTCACAGACCTGATTTGGCTCCTTCTGAGTTTGTGTCCTAACCTATAAAAACACCAATTTTTCTTCAGTTTATAATGTAACAAAGACTTCACTGATGTTTCCAGGACCCTCAGTTCTTTATGATTCAAGTTTTCTATTTTTATAGTAAACATATTTTGTGTAATATCTCTCCTATGTATTTTTCACTAAATTTAATTATAAATATTTCATATTCATTAGTTTCTCTCCAGAATGAGACCTGTCTCAAAAAGCTCCTCATTAGTTCCAGTTAAGAAGTAACGGTGCCCTATGAGATAAGCCTTCCTAAGACAGAATTGTCTAAGAAGAAGGTGGTTATTGGTTTTCTCCATTCTGTGCACCAAAATCTTGACTATGCAAATGAAATGAGAAAAGGTGTGCCATTTCTGATAGCTACATACAATAATACCCAGCAGTACTGTTTAACTTGAAAATACATGAGGCCAATTAATATTTTGAGTTATTTGAACTCTCTTCTTTAAGGATTACTACAGGTGGCTAGGATGCTATAACAATTTGGAGGGCTATGAACAACAGCTTGGGGTTCAACCAGGGACCTCCATTTCTGTGATGCTATAAAACCTTTCTCTGTGGTCCCATAAAACACGCCTATGAAATAGCTGTTCATATTAACATTTGATTATTTTACGTGCAGGATCATGAGGATGAGACTATAATGACATAATTTATAGAATAATCTATTGTTGGATAATTATTAAACTACTTCATAATCAATCATTGAATAAGCCTTCTTTTCCCTACTGAAATAATAAATAGTGAATACTATAGGCCGATAAATAATAGGATCTCTTTTAAGGGTTGATATGTATGATTATAACTGTCCTCGTAACTACATTTAAAAAGTAATAATAAATGGGTAAATTTAACTTTTAAGATATTTATTTACCCATTTTAGGTTCCTAAGAGACTGAATGAAGGTGGCCTAATTTGTCTCAAGTAGAGACAAGTTCAAGTAGAATTTTTCATGCTAGGACATTTAGCAGACACCTGCTCGTATACAAAGTTTCTGTCTTAGGGTCAGCTGCTACCTTTCCAGTCTATCCAGTTTAGAATATACCAGGGGTGGGGAACCTGCTGCCTTAAGGCCACATGTAGCCCTCTAGATCCTTACCTGCAGCCTTTTGACTGAATCCAAATTTTACAGAACAAATCTTTTTATTTGTATTAATTCAGTTTTGTTCTTCTTTTATACTGTTATTTTTCTAAATAAACATATTTAAAATAACAAAGAAGAGGGTGGAGCAAGATGGCCAATCAGGAAGACTGTCAGGCCGAGCACTCCTGGGGCAACTGAGAAAATGAGAGTTAGTCAGGCAGCCCTTGGACAGGAGATTTTGCCTGGAGCTGTGACTCAGGATGCTCAGAGAGGCGGAAGGGTGCTGGCTGATATATGTGAACTGGGGCAGTGCAGCAGAGATCTGATGCTCTAGGCAAGTCTTGCATGGGCCACCATGAGAGACCCAGTGGCAGCCACTGCTGGGAACTGCAGAGGTCGGGACTCGAGGAAGACTTTTTTGCAGCTTTTGGTTCTTGTGTTGAGTGCATTGCCTGGAAAAGTGGGCAAACCTGAACAATATGTAGCAGCCAGATTTGGGGCTAGCTGGCAAGGACTTGCCACTGGTTTGGCAGTGGTAAAGACAGCCATTCTGGAAATACCCTGGTGGCAAGAGGTCAGCTATGGCAAGGTGGTGAGAAGGTTGTGAGGCCTGGTCCCCTACGGAGCACAGCCATTTTAGTTCCACCTGCTAGGATTTAGTCCTGACAAGCTCAGGGACTCCAGCACCCCACAAGAACTGCTGTCTGGGGACAGGGTAAAACCTGCCTCCCAAGGATTCAGGAGAGATCTAAGTTCCCAACCTCGCAGAACCTGAATGCTGAGGAAATAACCAATCACTGTGGACAATTAAGTTGGGGATCTGGTCTATGCCTGTGTTCTAGAGAGAGGTTATCAGCTGTGTTGTTCATCCCCTAAAGCTACAGCGCCACCTGATGTCCCACCAATATATTGCAACACAAATATATTCCTACTAGTTGGACCCTCCCGCCGTATCCGTATTATATATATACTTTTATGTATATATAAATGTTTACTGTCAAAGTTTTTTATTTTGTTTATTTTTTTCTTGTTAGTATTTTCTCCTTTTTTGTTCTTTCATTTATTCGTTATTGAAGTTGATTATTTTTGGTTAGAGCTTTTTGATATTTTGTGTTGATGTGTTCTATTTCTTGCTTATTTTATGGTTGGTTCTTTTCTTAACCTCTATTTTTACTTTCATCAGGAGCAAGAGCTCCTGTCTTTTTGGTTACAGTATTTTAGCCTCATTTATTCTCTCTCCATATTTCACTCCAGTACATTCTCTCTTTGGACAGACTTCTACCTTTCTCATCTCTCCCACAATAATTGGTTCCCCTCCCTTTTTCTTGTCTTTCTCCTTTCATTCTTTACTCCACTTCCCTCTCTCTCCTCTATTACATACAGCAGTATGTTTAATTTCCTTTATCCAGTCTTATCTTAATATTTTTTCTTTTCTTTTCTTTTTTTTGTGTGTGAGAGCTGGGGGTGGGGGACACAGCTATGGCCAGGCAGGTAGGCCACAGCAGTGATCAGGTTCAAGGGGGCTAAGAGACCTTTCTACCTCTGGCCCTAGGAAAATAGTATTGGCAAAACCATGCTGCAGAATTTTTCTGTTTTGTTTTCATTCTTACTTAATTTTTCCTTAGTGTTTTTTGGTTTTGCTCTGTTCCTTCCCTTCCTAGTTTTAGCAGAGGAAAAGTCTAGCTCTGCCCAGGCAGGTAAGGACCACCTGATTTTGAGGAACCCTGCTAGTCCAGGCCCTCAAAACCTTGACTTACAAGCATGACCTCAGCACTGTCCTGATCAATACCATTTCTTCCATTACTCTCAGCTTCTCTTCCTGACCTCCTTCTCTCCTGTTCTCCAAGTTTTTCTTCTCTTTCTTCTTCTGTTATTCCTCTTTCCCTTTTCTTTTTCTTTTATTTTATTCTTTCCTTCTCTTATACTCTTCCTTTCTTTTTCTCCCTATTTCTCCTGTCTGCTTCTTACATTTCTCTCCATTTTGTCCTTACACCAACAGGTCTCTTCATCACATAAATTCTAAGACAAGATAATCTAAAGCAAATGACAAACCAAGAAGGAAAAAGGTGCACAAAAAGGTTAACAAGAAGAAAGCACACATGTGGAGAAACCAATAGAAAAATTCAACCATGAGGGAAGGAGCAAGATGGCAGCCGAGTAACAGCTTCCTTGCACCTGGGCATGGTGACACTGGGGAGAAAAGACTCCAGGCACCTCTGGCTGGTGGGATCTGCCCAGAAACATCCCTTTGGGGACACAGGTGTCAGCAACAGTCTTTTGGATCCCATGAGGAGGACAAAAGTAGTGGAGAACTGGCAAGTGGTTGTGTTATGTTCATTGGGTCTAATCCCTCTGGCTGCTGTAAGTGCAGCAGTAGTGAGACTTCAAACTGGAAAGGCCTTACCTGTGAGTTGTTTGGGGTTTTTTTTTTGGACTTGGCACTCAGTTGAACTATCTTGGGAGAACTTGAGCAAGAGTATGGAGGACTTTAAGCATTATCTAGAGCCCCAGATTGAGCCCCTGAGCTGGATAAAGCTAATAGTGTTCAGCTGTTGGCCATGCATAGCCATTATGGGAGAACTGCCCTGGCAAGCTCTGCCCTCAGGGTCATAGAGCAAGATCAGGCAGGAGACCTTAGGTGAGTAATCTAGGAACTGAGCAGCCGAAAGGCAGGGACTGAAACACCTTACAGCCTTGGCCCTCAGGGGCATAGAGCGAGACTGGTTTTGGCACACTGATCTTCTCATCCTTCTGCTCCAGTACCAAAAGGACTCACTGAAACCCTAGTCCAGAGGCATGGTAACTTAAACAGCAAGAGGAAGTGAAAGGAAAATTAGGTCAAGAAAACAGATAAAAGAAAACACTCATGAGGATGAATCATCAAAAAATCCTGACAATGTGAAAGACCAGTGCAGATCAATCCCCTCAAGGGACCGTGAGGAAGCTCCTGCAGAGTATTCCACCTATAAAGAAATGTTAGAAATGACAGAAAAGGAATTTAGAATACAGATAATGAAAACAATGAAGGAAATGATGTAAACAATGAAGGAAACTGCTGATAAAGTGGAAAATAACCAAAAGGAAACCCAAAAACAGAATCAAATAAGAGATGAACGATATGAAGAATATAGAAAGGATATAGCAAAGCTGAAGGAACTGAAGCAGTCAATTAGGGAACTTAAAGATGCAATAGAAAGTATCAACAACAGATTAGACCATGGACAAGAAAGAATCTCAGAGGTAGAGAACAAAGCTCTTGAGATAACTCATATAGTTAAAGAGGCAGAAAAGAAGAGAGAGAAAGCAGAACATTCACTGACAAAATTATGAGACTTTATGAAGCTTTTAAACATACAAGTTATAGGGATCCCAGAAGGGGAAGAAGAATGCTCCCAGGGGAATGGAAGCCATACTAGAGAATATTAAAAATGAAAATTTCTAGCTGGGCATTGTGGTGAGCGCCTGTAGCCCCAGCTACTTGGGAGGCTGAGGCAAGAGAAGAGCCTAAGCCCAGGGAGCTGGAGGTTGCTGTGAGCTGTAACGCTACAGCACTCTACTGAGGGTTAATAAGTGAAACTCTGTCTCAAAAAAAATAACTAAATAAATAAACAAAATAAAAATGAAAAATTTCCCAAATATCACCAAAGATTCTGACTCACTCCTTTCAGAGGGATATCAGACCCCAGGTCACCTCAACTCTAACTGAGTTTCTCCAAGACACATTGTGATGAACCTGTCCAAAGTCAAGACAAAAGAAAAGATTCTTCAAGCTGCCAGGAGTAAGCACCAGTTGACCTACAGGGGCAAATCCATCGAGGTGACTGCAGACTTCTCTAATGAAACTTTTCAAGCAAGAAGACAATGGTCATCTACCTTTAATCTACTTAAACCGAACAATCTCCAGCCCAGAATTCTATATCCTGCTAAGCTAAGCTTTAGAATTGACAAGAGAATTCAAATCATTTACTGATACACAAACATTGAGGAAATTCGTCACAAGACCAGCTCTACAGGAAATACTTCAACCTGTTCTACAAACTGACCATCACAATGGATCAACAGCAAAGTAAGAACTCAGAAATTAAAGGACAGAACCTAACTTCCACACTGATGCAAAAGATAAAACCAAGCAATGGACTCTCACAAACTAAGATGAATAGAACACTACCACACTTATCAATTATCTCAATAAATGTTAATGGCTTGAATTCCTCACTGAAGAGGCATAGATTGGCTGACTGGATTAAAAAACACAAGCCATTTATTTGCTGTCTGCAGGAAATAACCCTAGCTTCAAAAGACAAATTAAAACTCCAATTTAAGGGTTGGAAGACAATTTTTCAGGCCAACGGAATTCAGAAGAAAAGAGGAGTTGCAATCTTATTTTCAGATACATGTGGATTTAAAGCAACTAAAGTAAAAAAAGACAAAGATGGTCACTTTATATTGGTCAAGGGAAAAATACAACAAGAAGACGTTTCAATTCTAAATATGTATGCACCCAATTTAAATGCTCCCAGATTCTTGAAACAGACCTTACTCAGTCTGAGCAATATGATATCCTATAACACCATAATAACAGGGGACTTTAACACTTCTCTTCCAGAACTCGACAGATCCTCTAAACAGAAATTAAACAAAAATATAAGGGACTTAAATGAGATTCTAGAACAGTGCTTGATAGACATATATATAACACTCCATCCCAAAGATAAATAATATACATTCTTCTCATTGCCCCATGGAACATTGTCCAAAATTGATCATATCCTAGGACACGAAACAAACCTCAACAGAATCAAAAGAATTAAAATTTTACCTTGTATCTTCTCAGATCACAAGGTACTAAAGGTGGAACTCAACTCCAACAAAAACGGTCAACCCCACAAAGGCATGGAAATTAAACACCCTTCTGTTAAATGACAGTTGGGTGCAGGAAGAAATAAAAGAGGAAATCATTAACTTCCTTTAGCACAACAACAATAAAGACACAAGCTACGAAAACCTGTGGGATACTGCAAAAGCAGTTCTGAGAGGAAAATGTATTGCTTTAGATGCCTACATTCAAAAAACAGAAAGAGAGTGCATCAACAAACTCACAAGCAACTTATGGAACTGGAAAAAGAAGAACAATTTAAGCCTAAACACAGCATAAGAAAAGAAGTATTAACTCAGAGATCAATGAAATTGCAAACAATAGAATCATTCGGAAAATTAATGAAATAAGGAGTTGGTTTTTTGAAAAAATAAGTAAAATAGATAAACCTTTGGCCAGACTAACAAGAAATAGAAAAGTAAAATCTCTAGTAACCTCAATCAGAAATAATAGGGGGAAAATAACAACTGATGCCATAGAGACACAAGAGATCATCCCTGAATACTACCAGAAAGTCTATGCCCAGAAATTTGACAATGCAAAGGAAATGAATCAATACTTGAAATTATACCCTCTCCCTAGACTTAGCCAGGAAGAAACAGAGCTCCTAAACAGACCAATTTCAAGCACTAAGATTAAAGAAACAATAAAAAATCTTCCAACAAAAAAATGCCCTGGTCCTGATGGCATCACACCAGAATTCTATCAAACCTTCAAGGAAGAGCTTATTCCCATACTGCAGAAATTATTCCAAAAAATTGA
>CAUYRH010030180.1:0-20128 GCA_963574655.1 Perodicticus potto | reverse complement strand
CAACCTCCAATTCCTGGACTCAAGCGAGTCTCCTGCCTCTGCCTCCCAAGTAGCTGGGACTACAGGCGCCCACCACAACGCCCGGCCATTTTTTGGTTGCAGCCGTCATTGTTGTTTGGCAGGCCCAGGCTGGATTCGAACCCGCCAGCTCAGGTGTACATGGCTGGTGCCTTAGCCTGTTGAGCCACAGGCGCCGAGCCACCATTTATAGAAAAAATTTTTAAATTGCATATTGCCTGGTGAGTTTGTGCAGATGAAAGTTGTTCAGTCACAAATCATTTTATTCTCCAGAAGGACTAAAGAATAGTGATAAGGGCATGGGCCAGGTTTCAGGGATCGGGATTCTGGTGCTGGGTCTACCCTTGTTTTGTGGGGTGCCAGACACTCCACCAGTTTGGGTTTCAGGTTCTTCTTCCACAGCCAAGTGAAAAGTTTGGATCAGATAGTTCCTAACGTCGCCTCCAGCTCTAATGCTTCCCTCCTGCTAAAGGGTGGAGAAGGGATACACCGGTCCACATTTGGAATCCTTTAACCCAGTGGTCCCCCAGGGCTCGGGGAGCTTGGTATCTGGCAATCTGAGTGATGATAAAGTCAGTAAGTGACAGAGGGGTGAGTCATTAAGCGCCGTACCTCACAGAGAGAGAGTACAGCCTCGTCGTGTCATTGCTGTCCCTCAGGAGGTAGCTGCCGTCACATCCATTTGAGAGCAGGAGCGCCTCAGCTGCGTGGCGTGTGAGGTTGCCGTGATACCACCTAGAAAGGAGAGAACAGTGCTTTCCTCAGGGCGAACCATGGGTTTCCTCTCCAAGGTTACCCAGCAATATTCTCCGCTCCCTTCCTCCCCCCGACCCCCATGGGATCAGAGACCAAGTTCTCAGGAGAAACATCAGGACACGGCAATCTCTGGCTAAGGCTGACAGGGAGGGCAGGGAGAGGTGGCGAACGGCAGCCTGTCATGGGATGAACTGCAGCCTGCCAGTTCATGTGTTGCAGTCCCAACCCCAACAGTTCCTCAGAATGTGACCCTATTTGGAGAAAGATTCTTTACCAAGTTTAAATGAGGCCATTATCTTTGTACCCTCAAGGAACCCCAAACAATAAAAAAATGAGGTCATTAGAGTGAGCCCTAATTCAGGATGACTGGAATCCTCTCATAAAAGGGAGAAATTAGGAGACAGACTCGCCCACAAGGAGAACACCGTGGGAACGTGAAAAATCACCTCCGGCTAAGGAGAGGGGCCTGCCACACACTGTCCCTCACGGCCAGTCCTGCTAACACCTTGTTTTGGAACTTCTAGCCTCCAGAACTAGGCGACAACAGGTTTCTGTTGTACCCAGTCTGTGGCCCTTTGCTAAGGCAGCTCTCACAAGCCAATACAGAGTGCCACTTTGTAATCAGAAATGTTCAAAATTTCCAAGTTAAGATATCCCTAAAATAGGCTTCAACCATTTCCTCCCTTTCTCACTCATTTCACGGGGAGATCACTGAGCTATTCTGCTACAGTCCATTTTCATGAGTGAAATGAAACTGGGACGCAAGAAATTCAGATGTGGGATAGTGTGATGTCAGTTCCATCAGGCGCAGTTCCACCTGACAAACATCTAAACAGCTGGGGAAGTCCCAAGGAGATTCAAATTGGTTTTTGTGATTTAAAAAAAAAAGAAAAAAGGTATTTGGGTGTTAGAAAAGATAACATATATCTATGGTAAAAAATAAAACAAACAAACAAAAAAACCCCCCAAAAACAAAAAAACTAAAAAACCCCCAAATTGTGCAAGATGAGATAAAGCCTTTTCATCACCCTTGACCCTGAGTCGGTTGATCCTTTCCCCAGGGTACACCATCTTAACCATTTTCCTTCCTAAGAGAGTCTATGCATCCACAGACATTCAGGTTTGACTCTCTTATAATACTTATGATTCTATGAAAACAAGAGTATTCTAGGCACGTGGCTCTGCACCTGGTTTCTCTCCCCTAATGACAGTTCTTTCACATTCTTTCACATGACAGTCAGAGGCAGTTCAGTGTGATCATTAGGACGGTGACCCCTGGAATCACTTTGCCTGGGTCCCTACCCAGGGGATACCTCTTACTAGCTGTACAACCTTGGGCAAGTTACCAAACCAACGTGAGCCTTCTCACATCTAAAACAGGATGAATAATAGTCGTAATCCCATTCCAATTGCGATTCCTGCACACCTTAACAGCAGCCAGGTGGTGCAAAAACCATGGCAAACAGCAGGGCTCAGCGCATGTGAGTTGCCATCAGGAAATCAATAAGACCTACAAAGCCAGACCTTGCCATTCCCCCTCTGTAGTAAGATTCTCCTATTGCTCAAATGTAATGTTATTTTATTGCATTTTATTTATTTGTTTATTTGTTTATTTATTTATTTATTTTGAGACAGAGCCTCAAGCTGTCACCCTGGGTAGAGTGCTGTGGCATCACAGCTCACAGCAACCTCCAATTCCTGGGCTCAAGCAATTCTCCTGCCTCCTTTTCTCAAGTGCTGGGACTACAGGTGCCCGCCACAATGCCTGGCTATTTTTTTTTTTTCTGGTTGTAGCCGTCATTGCTGTTTGGCAGGCTGGGCTGGATTTGAACCCACCAGCTCAGGTGTATGTGACTGGCGCCTTAGCCACTTGAGCCATAGGCGCCAAGCCAATTTTATTTAATTTTTTTTTTTATTTACTTGAGACAGAGTCTCACTATGTCGTCCTCTGTAGAGTGCGCTGATGTCATAGCTCACAGCAACCTCAAACTCTTGGGCTTAAGCCATTCTCTTGCCTCAGCCTCCGAAGTAGCTAAGACTACAGACCCCTGCCACAATGCCCAGCTATTTTTTCGTTGCAGTAGCTGTTGTTGTTTAGCAGGCCTGGGCTGGGTTCAAACCCACCAGCCTTGGTTCATGTGGCCAGAGCCTTAATCACTGTACTACGGGCACCAAGACTCAAATTAATTTTAAATACTTGTGATTTAGATCAGATACAGAAAGCTACATTGCAGAGATAGTTGCTAACTGCTAAAGACCCACAGTCCAGGGCATTGGAGACGAAGGAGAGATGGGCAATTACATGAATAATGTCAGTAAGATGAACTAAGCGCTGTTAAATAGGTGTGTGTAACATACAAGAACTTCAAGGAAAAGCCCCCTCTGACAGTGAGGAAACTTATCACTAACTACACTGGTGGCCACTGTGACGTCCCTTTACCACAAAATTTTAGCCTGAGTGATAAACAGTAAACATAAGCTCATCTGTGAAAGGCAGTTTCTACATAGGGCTCCAAGATATCTTTTTCTAGATCTTCATTTCCTAATGCGTGTTTTTTTGGTTTTTTTTTAAGAGACAGAGTCTCACTTTGTTGCGCTTGGTAGAGTACCCTGGCGTCACAGCTCACAGCAACCTCCAGCTCTTGGGCTTAGGTGATTCTCTTGCCTCAGCCTCCCGAGTAGCTGGGACTACAGGCGCCCGCCACAACGCCCAGCTATTTTTTGTTGCAGTTTGGCCGGGGCCGGGTTTGAACCCACCACCCTCGGTATATGGGGCCAGCGCCCTACCCACTGAGCCACAGGGGCCACCCATGAGTGTTTTTGTTTTTAGCATATTTCCCCTTTGGGGCAGAGACAGATCCATCCCCAAATGTATTTGCTAGCTGAAACAATGGCATGAAAGACATTTTATAAGAATACTCACTGAGTTATTTTTCCAGAGCAGCCTCATTCATTGAACTAATTTCCCAGATAAGTTCAAATTTTGGGATCTGAAGTTTGTGTTGGAAAAATGTATAGAATTTTTTGATGTTTTAAAATTTAACAACATGTGATGTGCTTGGATCTTTTGATATTTAACTACAGCCCAAAGATAGTTTTCACTGAGAATTTTTATGGTAATTTAAAAAATAATAACCATGGACCATAAATACTTAAGGAATAATTTGAGTATGAAACAAAAAGAATCATTCTGTATTGCAGTTTGGAAAATTTACAGAGTGTTCATTTCTAGGTGGAAGCCGTTTTTGTATTTTGGGTTTTTACGGAATCCAGGGCCTACACCAGCCTACCCTAGAGCTTACCAGATGGCCACCTACATGTCAAGATGTGTGTGCTGCAATGAGGAACCTCACTCCCCAAATAGCTCTCTACAAAAACCTAAACTTCCCCTTTTCATTGACTTACGCTTTCCTTTCCTGCAGCATTTTGATGAGTATTTTTTTCCAGGGGAGCAAATGTATATCCAAATAACATTGTGTATCCTTTGTGGGAATCTGTCCACTTTTGACAAGGATGGTTCAAGACTATGCATAAAGACATAAAAGTTAAGTCGAGCTAAGCTGGTCGTTTTCCCCACAATCAGCCTTCTCTACCTGCAGTCATTATTCCAAAGCTGTACAAAGCATGTTCCAGACAAGTCAAAGGGAACAAAAATGGAAAAGCCTCAGATTGGGCCATACGAAACCATTAATTTAGCCAAGAGGATAAGACAAGTATATTGCAAACTCGATTGGAGAAAGAGTAAAATACCCAAGGCATGTTCTGGGAAGAAAGATCAAAACCAGGTTGCCTGAACGAGCCAATGTCTAAGCAGGCCTTGAAAGATACTTAGGTTATTTTTTGAGTGTGTATTACTTTTTCCTTCTTATAAAACATATAATAAAAATTAAAACTATACATCTATACATTTCTATACCTGTAAAGAAGAGAAAATGAAAGTTTTTTTTACAGAAGAGGAAATGTGTATTTCAAATAAACAACCTCACTACAAATCAGAGAGATGTAAATTAAAACAAGGTGATATTTTTCTTATGCACCAGATTGGTTTAAATTGGAAGAGTTAGAAAGTTTTAACAACTGGACAAGTCTTAAATAAGGAGGCAGTGGATATCAGTCCATTGCTAGGAGTATGAAGGAATTTAGCACATTGAGCCTAACTAAACCGTGCGTTTGATCAGTGATTCCATTTCTACTCTTGGCCGAGTGCAACACTCACATGTGAGCAGAAGGGAACGTGAACAGAAGTGCTCACTGCAGCACTGTTTGTGAGAGTAAAAACTGGGGCCACTCTGAATATCCGTCAATAAAGCTCAGTGCTCAGAGGATGAATTATGTAAAAAGCCAGAAGTGTTTGAAGAGATGTACAGGCCGTTGTGGTTGCCAAAGATGGGGACCCGGTGAGGTGCTATTGTCATTTGGTGAGAGTGTGCCAGGGACGCTAACCATCCAACAGGAATTGTCCTGCTCATAATGCCAGCAGCCTGCTCCCTGAGACACTGACGACGTTTGTGAACACACACACACATCGAAGCTGATAGACCTCAAATATAACTGCAAAGTTAGAACCAGTTGTAAGCACAGTATGATATCTCCTGTTTTTAACACCCTCCTCCAAAATTCAACACATATACAGAGGGTGCCAAAAAATACATGCATATTTTAAGAAAGGAAAAACTGCACTAAATTTGTAATACTCACATCACATTTGACTTCTGCAATTATAAGAAGTGCTCAAATGTGACTTGTATTCATCTTTTGTTATCAATATATATTGAGTATTGCAATTTTAATATGATTTTTTTCCTCTCTTAAAATGTGCATGCCTTTTATTGGCACCCTCTATATATTTACATATTAAGATGTGTAAAAGCATAGAATGAGTCTAAAAAATATACACCAAGCTCATAAGGATGGTTTTCTTCGCAGAAGGAACCAGGACTCAGGTTGTGTCAAGGGAGACTTTAGCTTGATCAAATTTTCCTAATTTAACTTGCTCTAATGAAAAAAGCTACATTCCTCTAGGATTTGGGTAACTGAAATTTAATTAGAAAAGGAAAAGCTAATTTCTTCCTTAATCCAACCTCCAGAGATAACCCTGTTGATAATTTGCCTTATTCCTTCATTTATTCAACTAAGTATACATTGAGTGCTAGAACTGGCCCTGACCCAGGCACTTAGGGGAAGACAGAGAGAGACAGAGAGAAAGCAGAGACAGAGAGGGAGGGAAGGAGATGGCGTAAGACAGCGGAAGAGGTTGGCTTTTCCTCTATTAGAAGTCTAGTGGGATTTGGGGTGTCAGTTGTTCAGGGGGAAATTCTACAGGAGGGGAATAACAGGAGCAAAGGCCGAGAAGCCAGAGAATGTCAGGAACATACAAGAATTAGAAAACTATGTACTCATGTGATTCAGGGAGAGTGACAAAGGATGGGCGTGATGGGCGATGAAACTGGAGAAGGAGGCTGGGCTGTGGGTGGCACTGGATACTGACAAAATTCCTTGGTTGAGGTCTACAGAGTCTCTCATGACTTAATATGCACACCCAAACAGCTCATTACATACAGGCATAATTGCATGGACTTTAAACTCCTCATAATCAGAATTATATTTAAATTTTTTTTTATTTTGTTGTTTTGATTATTGGGGTAAGAGGGAGATCTTTTTTATTTTTAATTAATTTATTTTTGTATTAAGTCATTTGTACATAGATCATGAATACACTTATGCCATTATGGGATTCAATGTGTTGATTATTTGTACAAATTGGAGTGCTTACATCCTACTAATCAACATAGCCTTCACCTCATTTCCCAATTACAGCATGAAGACATTTGTGTTCTACACCTGATAGATTCAACTTGTACTTGCAATATGCTCCATAGTTGTGGTCCCCCTACTAATGGGCTTGAAGCTTACAAAATTTGGAAGGCTCTTTAAGAAAAATTCAACAATGAAATGAGAAAGTAATATTTATTTAAAATGAGAAGTCACAAATTATAAATTTAAAAAGCCAAGGAATATTGGGTGGCACCTGTGGCTCAAAGGAGTAGGGCACAGGCTCCATGTGCCAGAGGTGGTGGGTTCAAACCCAAAAACTGCAAAAAAAAAAAAAAAGCCAAGGACATCACAAACACTACAAAAGTGAGAACAACAAGTTATTTTCATTAATGAAGTGTTTAACACACCTTTATTTTTTCTCTATATTTTTGCTGTACAGTCTTTTCATGTAATAACAATTTTAGAATATAATTTTCCCTAGAAGGAATGTAATAATAATTCAGTCTTTTATCTAGAATTGTTTTTAAAAAAGTTATTGATAATATAGAAAAGTCATTTTCAACTGGTCAGTGTGATGTTTTTGATGTTGGTAATGAAGTTTTTAGGACTATTGGTGAATTCAGGAACCTTTATGGGGGCTCTTTCGCATACACCCTGAAAAAGGCCAAAGCATTTTCAGTAATTGTGTATGGCGACATAGACTGTCCGAGGTGACCTTTATTAACCATTATGAACCATACCACACAGTCTGTACAAGTGAGAGGGCCTGAGCTAAAGCTTCAATGTCTTCACAATAAATTCACCTCTGATTTTTAAAGTAATGTTTTTATTATTTAAAAAATGAAATAATTACAAAAATTTAACCTAGTAAATAAAAGTCACAGAGAACCCCCACTGCAGAGAAGATCATAACCAACCGCTTGGATAGTCCTTTCAGGTTTTGTACAGTATTTGAATAATTTCTAAATTCTACCAGGACTCCTACCCAACCTTTATCTACATATTGCTAATAATGGGGAAGTAAGTACTTGTACAGCCACGCTCATTCTGTATTTCCACAGTTGGTGGGTAGAAAACACTTGCCTATGTTGAATTTCTGGCTCCTGCTGTACAGATGGATTTTAGCAGATGGTCCCAAAGCTACTTCTTGGAGTTACACAGATGATACTTATACAAATAGTTGAAAGCAATTAGAATGCACCCTCTTCTCTTGCCTACAACTTCTTTATGATACACTTTCAGTCTCTTTTTTGTTCAGAGACCTTATCTCCTCTGAATATCTTTCAAATTTTTTAAATTTTTTTTTTTTTTTTTTTGAGGCAGAGTCTCATTCAGATGCCCTGGGTAGAGTGCCATGGTGTCATAGCTCAAAGCAACTTCAAGCTCTTGGGCTCAAGCAATTCTCTTGGGACTACAGGTGCCCTCCACAATGCCCAACTATTTTTAGTAGAGACAGGGTCTCGCTCTTGCTCTTCTTGAACTCCTGAGCTCCAGCAATCCACCCAGCTTGGCTTCCCAGAGTGCTAGGGTTCCCTATCTTAAAAGTAAGGTCTGACATGCAAAACAGCAGCACAGGCAGGATCCCCCCAATTCCAGCTGCTACACACACTGGGCAGCCCAGATGGCACTGGCTTCTTCAGAATTGCATCACACAGCTGATTCACATTGAACCTACCGTTGATGAAAACCTCAATTAGGTAATTTTCCTCTGCTGCTCCTAAGAGGGTGATGCCTTCGGAATCGAGTGCAGTTAAGAAACCTTGCTGTCACTGGGAAAGGCCAAGTGAGAAGGACTGGTAAGGAGAGGCCAACCTGGTCACACCCATCCAGTGGGGAGCTTTGGTGAGGAAATGTCTGCTTTTGTTTCCATTTCCCCAACTAGTCTGTCTGATCCAATGACTTTTCACTTACTAGCTATGTGACCTTATGCAAGTAGCAACCTCAGCTTTCTCATGGTCAAGGTGAGTAGTAATAATGCCTAAAGAAAAACCTTCACATACAGGGTATCCATAAAGTTCCAGTGAGCATGAACTTTATGGACACCTTGTATTTTCATATGTTGGAACATTGTCTCCTTCATATAGTTTTTACACAATTCTTTAGCTCTTAAAGAAGAAAGCAAGCTACAAACTTTCTTTAATTGAACAATGCATCTATTTCAAATGTGCCAGATGTGCTGGGTATTGGGAATATATTTCAATACAGTTTGGAACAGGTTTATTTTCCTGAAACTAAAAAAGAAGAAAAACTAAAAAAAAAAAAATAATTCTTTTGGTCTCATTTTCCCTGAAGAAGTAAAAAAGAGTAAGAAACTAATATTTTTAAAAATACATTAGAAGCAATGTTATATTTGCTTGTCTCCCTGAGGCCCCCGCGTTACCATAATTACATCTCAGGGCTAACAAAGTCCACAGAGCAGAGAAAATCAAGCTTCAAAAATATATATTTGTACTGGGTTTATAAGATTATCAAAAGCAGCAATTGACCTTGAAAGAAACAGTGGTATTATCACTTCCATGACACAGTAACAAATTAGGAAACACCCACTCACTAAAGAATTTTCAAAGCTGCCTCTTAGTTAGATACAGGAAATAAAGTCAACCACAGAGCAAGCAGACAGGCTCTATCCAGAAAGCTGCTCCACGGTTCAGCCTCCTCTTCTTTCATTCCAGTGCCTTTTCAAGCTAGAACCTTCTGGAAAATTGCCCCAGAATATTGGAAAAATTTTCACTGTTTCTTGTTACTGGGTTTTATTGTTTTAATTATTGACCTAAGTTTTATATCTCTTTTGCTCTGTCCTTGAAAAGACAGACGTTCAAACTTTTTTGAATTGGCCCACAGTACAAAATACATTTCATATCTCTTCCTATGTATACACACACACACACTCCCCACAAACACACACAAAACCCCAAAAAGTTACAGGAAGTAACACATCCTTCTATACACTATTTACTCCAATATTTTTTTCATTTTTTTTGAACAAATTTTCATGTGACCCACTAGATTCACTGTAAGACCACTAGCTGGTTGCACCTGGTGTTTGAAAAACAGTGCAAAGCCCTGCTATTCAAAGTTTGGACAAATAGCACCGGCACCACCTGGGCTCTTGCTAGACATGCACATTCTCAGGCCCTGCCCTTGCCCTGCCGAGCCACCATGATCGTCCTGCAGTTTAAAGTCTGAGAAGCACGGATGTGAGTGAGGAACTGTCGGGACTAAAATTTTAATTCACCTTAATAACATTGTTGGGTTACAGTATTTGCCATCTGGAGAAAAAGGCAAAGGAAAATACTTAACTAAGTTGCTTTTCAGTATCAGTGAAGAGGGAAAGAGAAGGATCTGCAGGTGAATAGAAAAAAATTACCAAATAGCTGCCATCTAAGTGATTTGGACAGTAAATGTTATAGGAGCAAGAGCTCATGGTGGCTTGAAGGATCAGGGAAAGCTTCATGAAGGAGGGAGATGAAGAGGTGAGGGTTGAAGAATTGATCTAAGATTCACAGGCAGGGAGAGAAAAGGGCATTCCCAGAGGAGGAATGGTCTGAGCAAAGGCACGGGGTTGACATGTGCAGGGTGAATTCAGGCAACTGAATGCCCAGCTAGAGTACATGGTATGTGTCGGGAGTGGTGCTAAGTGACACTGGAATACCAGGCGGGCACAGAAAGCAACTGTACATTTTAAAACGTGAGCCACAAGCTATTTTGATTGAATATTTCTTTTTTTTTCTTTTTTTAACCAGCCAACATCTTGATTGCATGGACTGTATATTTCTTGATGACAAAATTTCTTTGTAACTCACATCTACAGATTATTCATATACTATTTAATGACATACTTTTATCCTTCCTGGCAAAGAGAAGTGAACTAGAATCCAGATTCTGTTCCATCAGAGTTATTGACAGCACATGCATTTCAACCCACACCAAGAACAGAAACTCTTGATTGTGTGAAAGCAGCTAAAAAGGCCCTGGAACAGCCAATGAAAGTGCTCTTCTTTAGAAAATTTTCTCATTTTATTTCATTTTCAAAATTATTCTTACTTTTGAACGACACTGACACACCTCTGAACTCTCTGGCAAATGCCTCTCTCTGGCCATGGCTGGCACAGCTAATTGATCTATCTTTCTTGCCAACCTGGTGCTCAGCCTCACAGTCCTGGGCACCAGGTTGATCCCCCACTTTAAGCAATCTGCCCTTGGGTTAATTTGCCCTCAGCACTTGATTCATTCCATACTTTCTCTTGGCTGCTAATTTCATTCATGTTCATTTGTTCACAGGGCTAGTGATAGGTTCTTCAATTTCCTGAAAGATAAATCACCTGGTCTTCTACGCCATGAGAAACCATGGATTTAGGATAAGGAGCTATCTTAACTCAAGGGCTATCAGTGCTGTAATTTGCATTATTGTGGGGCTGTGACATATCTAAGGCAAAACAGTGTCCACACAGCCACATTAAATCATATATTCACAAGCATGGGCTTATCTTTCCACTGATGGTAGCGATGGACCCTGTCCAAGCAGATGCCTAAGAGAGCCCGAAGAAAGACTCCCCACAGGCTTCCTGACAGGGAGGTTTCTGTGATGGAACCAGCAAGGCTGAGGCTTTCTGTATTACTCTTCTAAATGTGCACATTTACATGTACTAATAGCAGAGCTAAATGGTGAGGCCAGCCGCCCAGCCTTGAGAAAAAAAGCTGAGTGATGACAGAGGCAGAGTGTGTGACTATCTCACAAATTCATGAATTAAAGGTGAGTCCCATGTTGTCTGGTGGGAGTCAAGGCTGAGCTGAAGACAAACAGAACTGAAAAGGAGGAGAGAATTCTGTGGGAGTTAGAGACCAGGGTAAACCTGTTCCTGAAGGAATCGGAGGAATGAGGCAGAAGGTGTGGGAGACAGAAACACACAGAAGCACACAGTGGCACAAGGAGTCAGAGACACAAAAGTCACAGAGCTATAGACAGAGAGAAAGATAGAGATACAGATGTGAAGACAGAGAAAGGCCCACTGGCTTACGCAGATAGCCAGGAGCACAGGCCCCGTGATGCAGGGGCCACACGTGCAGATGCAGACAGAGTGAGCCAGGAGACAAGAGGCGGAGAAACCAACGGGGGAGGATGCAGACCATAAAGAGAGATGCACAAAGCCCTCCTCAGAGGCGGATCAGCAAACCCAGGGACACAGAGGGACAGAGCTGCGACTTGGAGGAGAGGTGGAACCCGCATCTGACTGCAGCAGAGGCCCCTCGTTCAGTCCCCGGAGCAGCCTGCACAGTGCGGGAATGGCTTCAAGACAAAAGAGCACCACTGTGCCTCAGTGACTGGCACCAGAAATCATATCTCATGGACGAGACATTGAGGAGGCCTGGCACAACTGGGCAAGGATTGACAAGTGGAGATCTCGTGGGAGGGCTCACCTCCAAGTGCACTCAAGCTTCACTGTGCACCTACTCTGGTTACTCTTGTAACCTGAATCTCATAAGATGCTGCCTCAGGGCAATTGCCTTCCGACTGTGATTGCCTCTGACAACTTAACCATTGTGGGCTAAGGGAGACAAGAGAGTTACTTTCAGGAAGCTACAACTGCAGGAAAAAGCCCCAAACTTTGGGGGACGTAAAAAAATATAGGCAGATCTTATTTCACTAGTTACCCTTCTCTACTCCATGGTTCCGATGATAACCACAACCAGCATCAATTATCCCACCCATACAATCCACTGGGTATAATGGGGACTGAGTGATTCTGAGGGTGAAGAATGCAAATTGGTGTGCTTAAGGTTTGCTGGGGGAAGTCAGGAACCTTGAGTTCTAGTCTTGGCCTTGACTCAACTTGGAGCAAATCAACAAACACTGAAACATCTGCTCTTTGTCAAGTGACGTGTGCTGATGGAGAAGACAGCAATGCGAAACCTCCAGTCCTGCTGCTGAGGAAGTCTCCATCGGAATGAGTTTACTGCGATCTAGCCAAAAGCAGGTGCCCAAACCTCTTAGCTTCTTGGGATTGACAAAATGGTTCTAAGACTATTTGGCGAATCAACCAAAAACATATAGTCTGCTGGTGGTGAGTCAGAACCCTAGGAGCGGTAATATGAAACCCAGGAACTAAGGTGTTTGTGGGACATTAATGTTTTTAATTGTTTTAATACCATTTTGAAAAATATACATAAAAGCAGTAGAACTAGTTTTGTTTAGATGTGAATCATGTATTATGTTCAGCTCGGTGGAATTGCTGGTTTAACCGGTTCCCTTCCGGCCATTCTCAGGTCAGCCCTCTAATTTCCCATTCATTAATCTATATGCTGCCCTGCTGGTTAGTTTCCTTGGCTCTGGACTTGTTGCCACCCATCTTGCTGATCTGCCAGATTAATATACCTAAAAAGAAAACATGATGACCACGTAATTCCACATTCCCACAACATCATTGAGTCCATATTGTTCATCGGCCAAATCTATTTTAGACCCTGTGGAATCTCGCCCAACTTAAATATTCAAACTTGAACAGAGGGAAACAGGCAGGCCCAGGAAAAACTAGACCCAGAGCCTGCTTTGAGATGGACTAAAACAGAGATGATGGAAAAATATCTGACCAATAAGCAAGAGCAAAATCATATAAACAGTACAGTGACAATTCTATCTCTGCGTATTGTGTGTTTACAGAGAAATAATTTTAAAAGCTTAAAAAGAATTAGACCAATGTAATATTAGGTGTTAGTATATGGCTAACATCTTGGTGCTTTTATTTCTCAAACTTTAATAATTAATAGAGGGTGTCTGTAAAATTTGTGTGCAGTTTTAAATAGTTTTAAATTTTAAATTGCACATGAACTTTACTGACAGCCTATATACATTACTATTATTCTAAATGTTTATTATGAGTAATTTCCTATATGTAGTCAACTATAAAATAGTATAAATATTACCCACACTTAAAGAATATGCATATTTTAGGTAGAATAATTTTTCACCTTTTGTCATTTTTTAATTTATATATTCTATAGCTTTAAAGTACAGATTTCACGCACTTTAACCTTGAATAATTCAACATGTGTCTATAAAGAGTAACATCCTCTTACGTAACCATCATACTATCGTCAAAACAAATTAGTGCTCTTCTGCTTTATGAAGCTATAAATATTTTTAAGTAAAGAAGGTCCAGCAACAGATAACAGGGACGCGCGCCAGTGGGCCAGAAGACTCGGGAAGCATGACCACAGAGAAGCTGGAGGTGAGCAAGGACCACCGGTACGGTCATGACGGTACCAGCCCTGCAAGAGGAAAGCCGGGTGGAAGCTTCTCACAAGGGGAGGCTGGGGGAGGTGGAGGCCAGAACCAGACCGAGTGAACACTGAGTAACCAGCTGGGTCCTGGGGACTGAGGGATCTGAGTCCACATGGGCTCTTTTATTTTCTGAATCCTTGAATATTTCGCCATTTTCTTTCTTTCATAATTGTGCCATTTTCTTTGTCTAAAATGTCATCTTTTCTGACTTCAGCTGATGAAAGTCCTCTCAGTTCCAAGGCCACCTTTTTCACTCCCAGCAGTCTCCTCGCTTCCTGCCATGGGCAGCTGTTTTATCGAGGCACAGTTACTGCCCTCTGCCCACATGATGCTGCCTCCTAACTGTCCGGACTCGCATCTCCTGCCCCTGCACGGCCACCCCTTCTTTGCTGCAGTCTCCCCCACGCTGCCGAGCCTAACGTCATCCTGCCACAGATGGATCTCTGAGTGAATAAAAGATGAGTTAAATGGGCGACTCCACCCCATGTGGAGAACTGTAGGATTAATGGAGGAAGAAGGAAGTCACCCCAAGGAGGAACAGAAAAACACAACCACCGAAAGGGAAATTCATCTGAGTCGGGGAGAGATGGAGCTGTACCCCAGTTCCACACTGCCATACAACCACAGGAGAACCACCTTCCGTTTTCGGAGTCCAAGATTACAGAATTATGCACAGAAGAGGAACAAGTGCCTTGCTCTGGTCGGTGTCACCCCTCTGTAAACAGGATATTGGCCCACCTTTATGTACATGTGTCTGTTATCATCCGAAGAACAGAAGGAACAATGTCCTTTATGATAAACTTGGCTGATGGGTGATCACAGAGCTTTCTTTTCCTCTCCCAGTTCACACTGGTACCCCTAAGTTGTACTAGTAGAACAAGAAGAGAGAAGTTGGATGAAATTAGGAAGTTGCATTAATGGTCAAACAGGAAGGCTCTGGAGCAAAACTCCTGGATTTGAAGGTTTACTAGAATGTAACCATGGGCCACATGATTAAAGCTTTGGCTTTCACTTTTATCATCTGTAAATGGCGATGACATCAGTAATAGTACCCACCTCATAGCAGTATGTGAATTAAATAAATTCATACATGCAAAGGGTTTCAATTAGTTTCAAATTGCACACTAAGCATCCAATAATTACTAATTTCCGTTAGTAGTATGTAAACATCCCACGAGTGCCTGCTAGCACTGCCTGCTAGCACAACACAGCAGAAGGGGCAAAGAGTCTCAGCTGTGGGGTAAACTCCTAGGCACATCTCAGCCCCACTCCTTACCAGATGTGTAGGCTGGACCGTGCGCTTACCTTATTGAAATTCACGGTGCATCTATGAAATGTGAGGGCTACATGACATAATGCTGTGAATGTCATGGTGCTGGCAGATGGTTGGGGGTCTCAGTAAATAATGACTGAATAATGCAACAGAAAAGCAACCTGATTTGTAAAGTAAGCCTGCGCTTCAGACCCAGACACTCTGGGACTTCAGGCAATCTGGTTTCTCTGCTCCTGAGTCTCCTCATAGCTGAAGCTGGAATATTAATGCCTTTTCAAGACCACGGATAGTGTCTGCACAATGTCTGCCTCATAATGTTTTGCTTATTATCACTTATTCCCTGGGTAAACCACCAGCTGAGGGCCGATTCCCGCCAGCCACCTGTTTCTGACTGAGAGGCAAAAATGGCTTTACATTCTGAAATGGGTTGTGGGGAAAAAAGAATATTTTGTGACTCATGAAAATTTTATGAAATTCACATTTCAGCATCCACAAATACATTTTGTTTGAACACCATCACGGGACATCTGCTTCTGCATTCCCGGATTGTTTTTCCACAGTAATGGCAGATTTAAGTAGCTGTAGCAGAGATTGGAAGGCCTGCAAAGCCCAAAATATTTATTACCTGGTCCTTTATTTTAAAAAATTTGCTGATTTCTAATCTACACTAACCTTTGCTTGTATGTGGAAAATTAAAAGGCAGAGAAATGAAGACATGTTTTTTAATTTATTTAAATATTCAGAGCTTAGAATGTAGTTTCTTGGCACTGGCCAACCCAGCCAAACACTAGCACTTTCCTATAAAATTTGAGATCTGGGAAAGTATATAAAAAAGGGAATCTTCATTATATTTTTCACTCTGGAATAGGCCTGATTAGATAATTTTATTATTTATTTTGAAAATGTCCTGAAATATTTTTATTTGAGAGTATCCCTTTTGTGTTCATGGTTATCTATAACTCTACTATTCCTATACTATCTTGTAGGAATTTCTGTTACAGCCAAAGAATTGCTGGAATTTTAAATAATTAACTAAGTGGTAAGTCTATACCAGTTTATTACGCAGGTGATAGCATTTATTCCTTGTTTTATTTCCCTGTCTCTTCATTTTGAAAATAGCAAACAGTTAGACAGACTGCCCTAGTCCACCTCTTGCTTCTCACCCACCATCCTCCCCCACTGCCCACCTCCTCTCCCAATCCCACACCTCCAAGGGTAAGTGAAGCTAAGCAACAATTTCAGATCATTTTATTTCCACTTTGCTTTTGGACACATTTATGCATTTAGGATGAAAGAAAATAAATGGTCTTAGACTGACACTCTCATAAATGAGACACGGAAATGTATCTGAGTTGTTTAATTTAGGTACTTTAAACAATAACCCCATGCTCTGAGCAAGTTGATCATGGCCTAGAAAGGAAAGTGATGGATTGGCTGCAGTCCAGGGCTGCATTTACAGGATTTACAAGTTTCGGAGCCTGAAGAAAAACTGGGACCCAAGAACAAGGATTCTGTAGTTTAACCACTCCATTTTCTGTTTATGTCTATCAAAAATAGACACATAAAAACATATGTAATTACTTGAATAACCTATTAAAATAATTTCAAATTTAAGGCATTAAACTAGCCACATTTTATCTATCAATTACGTTCAATCATTTTGTTTTTATGAAGCTCTTTTAAAATTGAATTAATCAGAAGGTTTGGTACAGATCATACCTCTCTGGAATAAAGGTTCAGAGAAAAAGTTTCATTCATATTCGGTATTCTGCAAGAGGCAAAACTCATTATAAAGAGTTCTCAAATAATTACCTATAAGAAGTGTATCAGGGACATACCAAAGGGAGCAGGCCCTGGCTCAAGTTGATTATTAAATATTCAATTTTGGAAGTTATGACAGGAGTATTTATACCAGGAAATCAGGCAAATTTTAGAAATCAGGGCTTCCTCTACCACCCACCCACCTTAGGTGGTTTTCCTGCATACCATTGAGTATGTTTAAAGAAGTCAAGCTCCTGAGAGTTATTATTGGGGGAATGAAAATGTTCTAAAACTGATTTAGGATGTGGTTGTATCACTCTTGAAAGTTACTAAAAATTAATGAATTACACACTTGACATGCGTAGATTTTATGATATGTAAAACATACCTTAATAAAACTGCCAACTCAAATGCCTCCAAACCAATGAACAAAATGCCAACAATTATTCTGGTAGCTTTAACATTCAAATACACACTCAACAGACTAGAAAAATAAAGGCACATTTAATCAATGCTTTTGGTTGATATATATTCTGTGCAGTGATTCTTAAGCTCCATCAGTCTCACTGTGGAATTACTTTGAAAGTTTAATAAGGAAGAAACTCCCCCGCAGAAATACTGACATCATTCGTCAGGTATGTGGCTTGGGCACCAGGAGATTTTAAAACCTCCTTGGGTTGTTCTAATGCACAGCAAAGATTGAGAACCCAGACTACAGAGCAGTTTCCCCAGATTGCCCATCGTATGGAAATCATCTCCACATGTTTAATAAATTTCCAGGCCTTCTGAAATAGGGAAGTCTGGATGTAAATGCACCTTGTGCGTGTGTGTGCAGGTATGTATGTGAGGCAGACATTGGGTTTTTCCTGGAGGAAACACCCAGTGGTATTTCCCCTGCGGGATTTACCTGCACTTGCTTCCTGCTATTGGTGTGACATGGGGCGCAGAGATGCCGTCTAGTTCTTCTCTGTCATGTCATGACACACGTGAGTTTTAAATTGTACTGAAACAAAACACACACGTGTGTTTTAAATTGTACTGAAATTCAGAGAGTCTGATTATCAGAAAGATTGTTTGTATAACTGAAGAATCAGAATTGAATATCTCCTCTTGTCTCTCCTTTGGGGTTTCCTACTGTGGTGGACTGGAAATATGATAAAATATCATAGCTTTAATGATTCAATAAGCATTACAGCTTATGGATTCCATACGGCAGTAAGTGGGAACTCAAAATCCAAATTTGGAGCTTGAACTTTGTGACACCTATTTTGCAAGGTCAGAGAGAAACCTTTCACCTCTTCTGTTTGGAGAGTCTATCTAGAAGGATAAAGAGATCCTAGAACTCTGACTTCCTCATAAGGGGCGTTTTCTTTATTTGAAATTGTAGTGGTTACATCTGATTTGCCAAATGAAGTTACAATTAAATTCTGAAATGTCAATTTTAAAATCTAAACGCAGGGATTATTTAGAACTATTACAGTAATATGATACGAAAAGACACAGTCTCCGTAGTCTTCACACAGAGCGGTCTCAACTCTATTTTGGTTTTCCGTGCAGAGAGCACAGCCTTTAGCAGGTTTGAGTCTCAGCTTGTTATTTAATTGATGTCTGACTAGTAAGCCAGTCATTCAGACGTGTTTCGTCCCTTATGAAGATGAAGATGACCAGTTTCTATGTCACTGTGTCATTGTGAAGATTTGGACTTTTACCCAGACAGAAGCTACAGTTTCATCTCTCCTCACGCACAGGTGTCAAAACCACCCTCGGAGGGATATTCCGGTGCTTTGGCAGGAAGGTCCAGTTTCTCCTGGAAATCCCCTATTCCTGTCTTGTGTAATACTTGCTTCTTTTATTAACTATCCTGATGACCTTGCTTAAAAACAGAACTCCAGGGACTCCAGTGCCTAAGCTTACCTGTTGGGAGCAGAAATTCCATCCTCTCTTTGGAGAGTCGGCATTGCTGCCCCTCCAGACATGATGTGACATTATAGCTTTAATGATTTGATAAGCTCACGCAGTGACAGGGCGGAGAAGCACAGGGCAAGCTTGCTGCAGAAACTTCCTCATCGTCTATCTTTTGAAAAAGCCCCACTCCCGTACAGGACAGTAGGCTCTCTTTCTCTCTTACTGTAACACAGTCTTCTTACAGTCCCCAGGTCAGGGCTCAAACCTCTTGAACGGGACGTTTACTCACCAACAGGAGTGACATCAAGGAAACCAGGCAACATCACCGTCACCTCCCACAGCCTAATGCTGTCCCCATTCTCAAAGAATGCCGGATGTTGGCTTCTCATCCCATGTTCTCAAACCTCCCTATTTTCCCATCTGAAAAGTAATGTACGCCCTTCCGACGGTGGGAGCCCCAACTGGAACATACCTCACAGACACTAGTGAAAAGAAGGGAGACAGGAGGCCGGGGTGCCGAAGCAGGAGTCGTGGGATCAGGCGAGCCGGCAGGTGGGTGCGCGCAGCCAGCGTTCGGCCCCAGGCGCTCGGGGAGCAGATGTCTCTTACCCCAGGTCCTGAAGCAGCTCAGCTTCTCCTCCGTCCGATCTGCTCCACAGACCTGAGCCGTCCCGGGCGCTCATCTTCCCTTCTGGGAGTTCTGCCCTGCCCATTCGCACCCTTGCAGAGGCCGGGAGAGAGAGGGGAGAGGGGCTGGGCTGCTGGGGGCCCGGCTCTCAGTGGAGAGCAGCCCGCAGGCTCCGGGGCTTCAGGGCGAGGAAGTGAAACTGGTTACTCCTCCCCCTGCACTCGGGCCGCCCCGGGCGCTGACAGGAGCGTGCTGCCGGTCAGGAAGTATGCAAACTCAGGTAGCGGCGCGGGGACGCCCACGCCGCGGGCGTTTCTGTCAGAGGAAATGGAGAGGCCTGCTGCCCCGGGGATGGGGCTGTGCCTGCGTGAGGCCACGCCGGGTTTCTCCCTCTGGCTGGCGGAGGGTGTGCGCTCCCCTTCACCCCACCTTCTCTCCGTCGCACGCGCTAACCAGGAACACTGAGAAAGCCTCCGGATCGGGGACATCTTGCGAGTGGGTGAAGAGATCAGGGTCACTTCACTAGTGGACCCTGCGGTTGGGTTTTAGCACCATCAGGGCATTTCTGCTGACTGACCTGGGCTTGCTTTCTTTTTTTTTTTTTTTTTTTGAGACAGAGCCTCAAGCTGTCACCCTGGAGAGAGTGCCGTGGCATCACAGCTCACAGCAACCTCCAATTCCTGGGCTCAAGCGAGTCTCCTGCCTCTGCCTCCCAAGTAGCTGGGACTACAGG
>CAUYRH010030179.1:0-67416 GCA_963574655.1 Perodicticus potto | reverse complement strand
GTACTTTCCCAGTAGCACAGTCCCCGCTTTGGGCAGCTCAGTCAATACATCACTCGCCCCAGGTCTCCCGGCGAATCCTGGTGCTGCAACACGCAGGGGCAGCCCACAGCTGAACGATATTAACTCCTTTCCAGCTCAGCGGCTCAGTCTGGGGTCTCAGACAACAACACACAAAGTCATCCGCACACTGGCCCAAGATCTCCAAAGGCAGTTCAATCGAGTGTCCAAATCCAAAAAAAACCCTCAAACAGCCCCCAGGTAAGGCTTTTCCTGCTTGCAAACTAGCTGTTGCTGTAATTACAGCTGCAGGCAGCCTCCGACCAAACAAACGCACCCGCCACTTACCAGTTTTCCACCACTTCGGTCCTCCTGGTGGGGTCCAATAGTCTCTCACTGACCTCCTGTATCACCAAAGGGAAGCCTCTGGGCCGAACCTACCAGCCAGAGATGCCTGGGGTCCTCTCTCCCCACTCTCGCTGTGCCTGGCTGCACAGAAGCTGCTACTCGGCCGCCATCTTTTTTCTCCAATCCTCCCCTTCTATTATCATTATCTTGGTAGTTCTGGCATTTCTGTCTTACTTAAAATGAGCCATCACTTTTTTTATGCATTTAAAGCCACCTACATAGGTGTATCATCTCCTGGGATGTTAGATTCTGTATTCTGGGAGAGTGTTTTATTATCTCTCCGTTACAAATGTAATGTATTTTCTATGCTAATATCATCTAGCAGCTTCAAAGTCCATACCCATGATTAATCTCCCTGCTCCTGCCAATACATAATGGCTAGTTTATTCAGGGAAACATCCCTTTCTCCCTTAGCAAACATAGAATATCCCTAGTTATACTTGGACAAAACCAATGTTGTTCCACAGCTAACATCTTATTAAATAAGGAAAATCTGAAAGCCTTTTCTCTAAGATTGGATATAATAAAAGGATGCCCACCATCACCACTCTTATTCAACATAGTAGAATTAGGCAAAAGAAAGAAATAAAGCTCACTGAAATTGGAAAGGAGTAAATCAAATGACCTCTCTTCACAGTAGACATCATTTTCTATATAGAAAAACCTAAATAATCTATGAAAAATCCTTTTAGAACTGATAAATGAATTAAGTAAAGCTGCAGGATATAACATTAATATACAAAAATCAGTACTGTTTCTGTACATCATAGTGAACTAGTCTGATTTGAAAAATCAAAGAAACAGTTTATTTTATAATAGCTACAAAAATATCTAGTAATAAATTTAATGATTTTTGCTAAAGAAAACACTGATGAAAGAAATTGAAAAGGATACAAATAAATGGAAATACATCCAGTGCTCATGAATCAGAAATACTAATATTAAAATTACCATACCGTCCAAAGAAATAGGCAGATTAAATGCAATCCAATTTGAAATACTAATGGCATTTATCATAAAAGCAGGAAAAAATATTAAAATCTGTGTAGAACCACAAAAACTTATATACAAATCAATACCAATTAAAACGAACAAAACTAAAGGTATTCAACCAGACGGCAAATGGCTATAGATATCAAAACAGCATGGTAATGGCATAAAAACAGACATAAATAGATATATAGACCAGTGGAATGGACCAGAGAACTCAGAAATTAATCCACAAATCTAGAGCCAAAATGAATTTGGACAAAAGTTCTATGACATTCATTGGAGAAGTGATGGCCTCTTCAAAAACTGGACATTTACATGCAGAAAAATGAATCCAAATCCCCACCTCTTTCCCTGTATAAAATTAACTCAAAATGGATCAAAGGCCTAAATGTAAGACCTGAAACTTAAAACTAATAGAAGAAAATATAGGATAAATATTTCAGGACATTGGTCTAGGAAAAGATTTTTATGAGTAAGACTTCAAAAGCATAAGTAACAAAGGCAAAAATAAGCAAATAGCTAATATGATTCTGCATAGTAAAGGAAACAATAAATAGAGTAAAAAAACAATTTACAGAATGGGAGGAAATATTTGCAAACTACTCATGTGACAGGAGACAAATATCCAGTGAATATACAGGGAACTCAAGCATCTCAACAGAAAAAAAAGAAAACCCAAACAATTAGAGGAATGGGCAAATGATATGAACAGATAGTACCCCCTCCCCCAAATGATCAAGAAGTTTGTGAAAGAAAGCTCAACATCATTAGTAATTCGGGAAATGCAAATCAAAATCACAATGAGATATAAGATCACCCCAGTTAAGATATTTATTATCAAAAAATAAATAAGTAACAACTACTGGGAAGGATGCAGCAGTTGGGGGGAATGTAAACTAATACAGGCACTATGGGGAATAGTATTCAGGTTCCTCAAAATCTGTAAGTAGAACTACCATATAATCCAGCAGTCTCGCTACTGGGAATTTATTCTAAGGAAAGGAAATCATTATGTTGAAGAGACATCTGCATCCTCGTCTTTATTGCAGCACTATTTAAAATAGCCAAAATATGGAATCAACCTAGGGGTCCAACAAAAGATGAATGGGTAAAGAAAATACACTATATACACATCATGGAATATTATTCAGACATAAAAAAGAATGAGCTCCTGTCATTCATGGCAACATATTATGGATGTTACGTTAAGGGAAATAGGCCAGGAACAGAAAGCTAGGAACCACGTGTTCTTGCTCATATGTGGAAACTAAAAAGTTCTTACAGAAGTAAAAGGTAGAACGGAAGATACTAGAGGCCGAGAAGGATCCAGGGAGAGAGATGGATACAGAGAAATTTGTTAAACGATATACAATTACATTTAGATAGGAGGAATATGTTCTAGTGTTCTAAACATGCCCTCCCCAACCCACCTCCCCACCCCCAGCTGCACAACAGGAAGGGGGTGTGGAGAGCAAGTCCCCGTCACTCACATCCCCAACCCGAGTTCCGCCTCCTGTCAGATTAGCAGCAGCATTAGTTTCTCATAGAAGCGTGAACCCTACTGTAAACTGCATGTGTGGGGGATCTAGCTTGCATGAGCCTTACGCCTGAGGATCCCACCCCACTCACTTGCAAACACTGTCTTCCATAAAACCAGTCCCTGGTGCCTAAAAGGCTAGGGACTGCTGATCTAAACCACTGCCGGATGACTGTAGTTAACAATAACACACTACGTAGTTTCCAATAGCTAAGAGTGTATTGAAGTTTCCCAGTGTTTTTTCACCTAAATAAATAATAAGTGTTTGTGATGTGACGATGGATATGCTAATTACCTTGATCTGATCACTCTACATTAAATGTATCAAAACATCACTACATACCTCATGAATATGTACAGTTATATTTGTCAAATAAATAAATAAATATCATAGCTATTGTTCTAGTAACTAACAGGAAAGGTCAGGAAGATCCTCAACCACAGCTGAGAATGAAATGTCTTTCAAGGGAAAGGCCCCTGCAGCACCTTTATGGAATCAGTGACAACATTTCTGAGGGCTCAGGGAGTCCAGAGGAATCCGAAGGACTCCAGATTGTCACGTGCATCAGGACAGATGATGCCATCCCATGTGCCAGACTTTCATTCTTTCCCACGTGAACATGGCATAGTCATCTGACCTTGGCTGTACTTTAAATCTTTTTTTAAGTTTGGCTATTTGGGGGTTAAGACCTGGTCCTGGGCTTCAACACTTTCTACTTTCTCAGAGCAGGATATGTAAGCCTCATTACATGCTGTCAACAAGAACTTCTGGCTTTTACACTATAATTGGTGATTAATTACTCTCGACTCTTTTTATCTTTTCCCAGAATCTCTATTTTTTTTTTCTCTCTGTCTCACTTTGTCACCCTCAGTAGAGTGCTGTGGTGTCACAGCTCACAGCAACTTCAAACTCTTGGGCTTAAGCGATTCTCTTGCCTCAGCCTCCCAAGTGCTGGGACTACAGGTGCCCACCACAATGCCCGGCTATTTTTTTGTTGCAGTTGTCATTGTTTAGCTGGCCTGGGCCAGGTTCAAACCCGCGAGCCTGGGTGTATGTGGCCGGCGCCCTACCTGTCAGAACCGAGACACTAGATGGCCAGCCCTGTCCCATGAAACTGCCAGGACGCAGATTGTTGTACAAGCTGTTCGGGGTGTGGCTCCGCATAGGTGTCAAGGAGCCCATTGTCTCAGTCAGGTAAGGCTCCCCATCAGGAGGAGCCAGTTGTCTCAGTCAGGTCAGAGGTGCCGGGGCACCTGTCAGTCTTAGCAGGAGGAGTCTAGAAGGAACCTCCACTAACTTCACCTGTGGCTATTTATAGAAGTGATCACATGGCTATTTGCACCACAGGTGTGGAGACTTTCAAGCAATGATGTTTGTTCTCTCGTGCTCTTTAACAAAAGACCAATCCCTTCCGCATTCCCTTATTACCAAGGTGTTTCTTTTCAGTGTCTCCTACACTACCCACTGAGCTATGGTCACTACCCCTTTACCCAGAATCTTAACCAAGTTTAGCAATAGCAATTTAATTTCACTGTCTTCATAGGTACTACTTTTTCCATATTTCTCAAATATCTGATTATTCTCCCAGCAAATGCACCAGAGCTCACCACTGATGAACAATTGCACTGCTGCCCTGTTCCAGGGATTACCTGTCCTTCCTGTATGAATAACAGAGTCCTGGATGCCCACTAGGGTGTAGGTGATCCTGCTACAAAATCGCATATTATCATCTGCTTTCTGGTATTTTCTTATCATGGACTTTCACTTATTATAGATTGCGATACTGAGATGAACACTCATATTAGCATTTAGCACATTAATTCAGGTGAACATTTGGGACCAACCCCTGCGTAAAAAAGGGATTGAAAGCAGGATTGGACAGAGAGAGAAGCTGAGTTCTGTTGCAATCTCATTATAGGCCTTAAGTGACTTCGTGACTTCGTAGAACCCTTGAGGGAGGACACCTGTTCATAATCGTACTGAGTTGGAGTGAGGTAGGCAAGCATCTGTATCTCTGCGTTGATGAGCTACTGGATCCTGGCTGGGCCCTGAAAGGAAATGTTGCCCTGGATGAGGCGGTTTTCTTCAGCCAGGGAAATTCCCAGCAGAGGTGAACCACATGGGGCCAGTTTCCAGTAGCATTCTTGGGGTTTAGGGAACTAAGTGCTTCATTCCTAAAAAGAAATTTTGATGACACATCAGAGTATGAACCACAAAATCCAAATAAAAATGTGACTGAACATTGAATTAGATACACGATCCTTCCATTTCTGTCCTGTGATGTTGGTATTTGGGCATAGATTATATAACATTTCTTAGTGCTGGCAATAAGAACTTGCATAAATCCAGAAGAGGGAGATTTCAGCAAGACTCTATTTTTTTGTTTGTTTGTTTTTTGAGACAGAGACTCACTTTCTGGCCCTCAGTAGAGTGCTGTGGCATCCTAGCTCACAGCAACCTCAAACTCTTGGGCTCAAGTGTTTCTCTTGCCTCAGCCTCCCAAGTGGCTGGGGCTACCGGTGCCCACCACAACGCCCGGCTATTTTTAGAGATGGGGTCTCACTCTTCCTCAGGCTGGTATCCAACCCATGAGCTCAGGCAGTCCACTGGCCTCTGCCTCCCAGAGTGCTAGGATTACAGGAGTGGACTAATTGTATTTTTATCTTACACCAGTGAATTTTTGCCTCTATGGGACATTAGGAATGAGAGGCACTCAGACTATAGAAGATATAATAATTGTTGTCTTAGAAAAAATAACCATGCCAATTGGTGATATATTCTACCTGCTCCAAAATAAAAGATCTATTAACATCAGGGGAATTTATAAAAAAATTCATTATCATTCATTGTATAATAACTTACTTATAAATAAGTCTTATTTTGTTTGCTATGTTAACAAATTTTAAAATTGATATGAGAAAATTTGAATATATTGTAATTAAGGCAAAAATATGGAAAATTATTTATCAACTCTTTGTATTTTTTTTTTTTTTTAGGCAGAATCTCAGTATGTCACCCTTGGTAGTGTGCTGTGGCATCACGGTTCACAGCAAACTCAAACTCTTGGGCATAAGTGATTCTCTTGCCTCAGCCTCCAGAGTAGTTGGGACTAAAGGCACCCATCACAATACCCGGCTATTTTTTGTTGCAGTTGTCGTGGTTGTTTAGCTAGCCGGGGCTGGGTTCGGACCCGCCAGCCTCGGTGCATGTGGCCAGCACCATAACCACTGTTCTACCGGTGATGAGCCAACTCTTTGTATTTTTTATATTGATACAATGAAGCTCTAATTATTTTTCTATGACTTCATGATTTTTAGTTATCTGATTTTATAGCCATATGCTATAATAATTTGGGTGATTATTAAAAATAAAATATTAGCAATGAAAAGAAACATAAAGAACTCTCATTTTTAAAATTAAAAAACTGATACCTGGTTAGGCTATCAATGTCTCTGATGCAAACAGAAGGATTTAGAGCAGCGGTTCTCAACCTTCCTAATGCTGCGACCCTTTAATACAGTTCCTGTGGGTCGTGACCCACAGGTTGAGAACCGCTGATTTAGAGGCACTTAGAGATTTAGTTACTTAGAGGCACTTGGACTTGGGGAAGAGGAAAAGAGTAAGAGTTTTACCTCAGAAAATCAAGTTTCTTCTCCTAATTTATACTCTTTTTTCCAAGACAGTGTTCTTTCCTGTTCATACCCTATCATTGTCAAAAATTAAAATCAAACTTTTAAAAGGCAATAGGCTCATTTTCTTAAACTTTTGACAAGTCCAAAACAAACATCAATAACAACAAAACCCCAGATGATACAAAAATCTAAAAGGTAGCAAAATTTTAAATAGTCTATAAAGATTCATATTTAATTATATTTTAATGACTGATTTCATAGACCACGTTCAAAAACAGTAATGTGAATACAATAAGAAATTTAAGAAAAGGACTCAGACTTGATTTACAGGAGTTGTTTCGTACTGGCTTCTCTTCCTCTTTTCTTCCTTCTTAACAGCATGTCAAGGAAACTACCTCAAATGAGAAGAGAGTCGGGGAGTTCAGCAGACGACTTCCAAGATGGCCATTCAGTCATTTCGGGTAAAAACAAATGTAACTCTGTTAAAAAGTTATGAGTCAAAATTTTCCCCTAATGGAAAATTCTTTGAGAGACCAAAAAGAATGTCCCTATATCAAGGTTGTAGTTAACACTCTACATTTAAAACAAAACAATGAGGTCCAAATATTTCATACACATTTTTTTTGTAACTTAACTCCTCTTTATTTTGTTTTTTTATTTTTATTAAATCATAATTGTGTACATTGGTGCAATCATGGGGCACAATGTTCTGACTTCATATACAATCTGAAATATTTTCATTGAACTATTTAACATAGCCTTCATGGCCTTCTAATCACTATATGAAGACATTTATATTCTGCATTTAGTAATTTTCAATATTGTCTCTAATAGCCATTCTCTTTCGGAAATAAACACTGCTTAATTATTCAAAGGCTATAAAATTCTGTAGTGACATATAGTACAAAGAGCAAAGTGAATATCTCAGTTAATAAATCACCTAATAATCTCTATAAATGAATTTATTGTCCCTGTTTTAACATTTAATCTCCAGAGTATGTGGGGATACCAGGAAACAGTATGGAAGCCTCCACTGGAATTCATTCTCCCTCTCTCTCCTTCTCTCTCTTTTCCTCCCCGACCCCTAACTAGATCTGCCCATTCATTAAGGCCTATTATAAGTGTAATCAGTTCCTTAGGTCTGAATTTCCTGTGAATAATGTCTGTGCCTTGGCACTTTTCAATTGCCCTTCAGACTTCTTTACATTTTTCAGAGTCCCCCCACATATTAATTTCTTATAAAATATGGTATAAATTCCTTAAGGCTTGTGACTAAGCTTTAGACGTTTCTTGGATCCTAATAACACCTTCCACTGTTGCCTCACTTCTCTCCTGCAAGATGCCAGGACATTACATTCTCTTTTTCACATAAACCTTGGGCATATTTAATAAGAAGAAGTCAAGGTGGGAGAGGGTGGTCTCAGGAGTCAATAGCGTCCAGGCCACCTACAAATAACAGCCTAGAATAAAGATGTCTGGTAACTTTTTAACTTTATAAAGGGATATTGAGATGAGAAGTTTCTCGCAAAACATCTTTTCTCTTGCTGTGCTGTGATACTGGGCATTTCATTTCAATCTGATTCTGTTTTATTTGACTTCAGATCATAAAACTCTGTGGTTCTCTTTCTACTGGAGTAATTTTCTCTCATTATTTACACAGGCTGATTCCATATTTACTCTAGAAGGAAAAGAAAATACATTTAGAAAGACCTTTGTCATTGAACAGCTATGAAGCTTTAATCTATGGAGAATAGCCTTTTAGTGCCCTGGATGCTTTTTACTGTTGTGTGAATTACCGTTCGGCATGCCAAGAGCAGAAATCAAAAGGCCCCCGCAGTTCACCAACAGTGAAGTGGCCATGGCTCTTTGGGGATTTCTGGTAATTAGTTGATAAAAGTCTGCCCAAAGTCAGCAGATGTCCCAGGAATCGGCAGGTAGGATGCCTGTGTGGAGCGCTCTCCCCGGCTGCAGCAGCTCACCTCTGAGTAGGGTTAAACGATATGTGTCCCATACACTCCTACGCCACAGTCCCAATTATCCAGCAACATCTTTTTTTTTTTTTTTTTCATTCGATTGTGCTCTTTCTGACAGAATCTTCCCTGGAACAATAAGTAGAGGCTGGGAGGAGTTATGTTTACAGGTTCATAAAACTACTTAATTTGTGCTGTCTCTTCTGAACATGTCAAACAAGAAAGCGTTTCCATGAGAGTCCGTGCCTCTCCATGCAAATCCTCCCCTTCCCCATTTTTTTTTATTATATGTGTCTCATACTGTTGGCTTAAAAATCAAACTACCATAGCCTACTCTGTTATTAAAAGTTCTCATGATGGTAGTTTCTATGAATCGACTTCAGTACTAACCAACGACAGAAGAATGGATCAACAGTCTGTGATCTTTTCATGTAATGGAATGCTACTCGGCAATAGAAAATAAATTCCTGGGTGGCGCCTGTGGCTCATCAAGTAGGGTGCGGGCCCCATATACCAAAGGTGGCAGGTTCAAACCCAGACTCGCTGAACTGCAAAACAGAAAAATAGCCAGGCATTGTGGTGGGCACCTGTGGTCCCAGCTACCTGGAAGGCTGAGGCAAGAGAATCGCCTAAGCCCAGGAGTTGGAAGTTGCTGTGAGCTGTGTGACGCCACAGCACTCTACAGAGGGCAATAAAGAGAGACTCTGTCTCTACAAAAAAAAAAAAATAATAAATAAGTTCCTAATATATGCAAAAATATAGATGAGTCTCAAACTATTATGCTAAGTGAAAGAAAAACTACACGGGGAGTCATGAGTCATAATTGAACAAATGTATACCTGAGATTTGCCCATTTCATTGCTTGAGGTTTAGATAAAAAGAAAATACTGTAGACAAAGATTCAATTGTAGTTAATAATGCATTTGAACTATATAGAGGGAACTGTGCCATTTGCTTCGAAAGGCATCACAAAATAAGATTTGTTGGATTGATGCATTTTTGGAAAGATGTCTAGATAGAAATGCAATAACAAAATAAAATGTTAATTCCAAGTTGAATATAGGTATATAGGAAGCTTCACTATAAACTTCTTTCAAGTTTGAGGTATACTTGAAAATGTTCATAAAGTAATAGTGAAGGGAAAAAGGAGTGCAAATTAATTGTTTTTGTCAGTTTGTACCTAGTCAGCCTTATTAAATTTCCTAGAAATGGCTGGATGTGGTGCCTGAGGCCTGTAATCCCAGCACTCTGGGAGGCCAAGGCGGGTGAGTCACGTGAACTAAGGAGTTTGATACTAGCCTGAACAAGAGGGAGATCCCATCTCTACCAAAAATAGAAAAACTAGCCTGGCATTGTGGCAGGCACCTGGAGTCTCAGCTACTTGGGAGGCTGAGGCAAGAGGATCGCTTTAGCCCAAGAGTTTGAGGGTGCTGTGAGCTATGACACCAACAGCACTTTACCCAGGGTAACAGTGAGACTCTCTCTGGGGGAAAAAAAAAACAAAACAGAATTTAAATGCACAATAGAAACATTATAATTAGACAAAACTCTGAGTATCTTTCAGGAAAACCAGGACAGTGGGTTTATGAGTATAAGAATGGTAATTCTGTTATATGAACATTTTTACTACTGTTTAAATGACTCCATATTGAATGAAAAATTGTAACTTGACTATTAAATAAATCGAAATCACTTAGCCTATGAATTAAGTCTCATTTTTCTTGTAGGTTAGAATTTACTAAATAAAATGGATTACCACTACTACTGTTGAGGTACTACTCAAAACTTTATTTATTTTAGTAGTTGTAAGTTCTAATATTGAAAGTCCTGGCACCATCTGGAGTCAGGACCAATCTTGTGCATTTCCCCTAGAGGATAGAGTTAGCATACTGGTCATAATCTCCTTAGCCATAATCCTTTAATCTTTTATAATCTTATTAAAACCTCCCCAAACTCTGTAATGGACCTACTGTCAACTTCATTTAATGTGTCTTTTTTTAATTCATTGTCTTTAAATGGAAAACCTGATCCTTTTAGAAAATCTGGAAAACGTAGAAAGGGATGTAATTCATATTTTACCAAACAAAGAAAACATTTTATATGTTACCTCTTTTTAAAAACCCGTTTTTACTTGGAGATTTTTGGAGATCATTTTTTTGTGTCTAATTGAGCAGCAATGTTTGGTTTTCCCCTAAATATTATTGTCTGAATATTTTCAATATTATTCTACTTGCTATTATTATTTTTTATTATTGAATTGCATTTCTTGAGATAAATGTACTGTCATTATTTCCCTAGCATTCATTTATTTAAAAATCTTTGAGGGCCTCCATGTGCTAGATATTATGCTAGGTGCTGAGAAAGCATGGCCAACAAAATATTGATGATTTTTCATGAATTTAAGTTGAACTGGAGCTAGTCGGTATTTTTAAAAGCTACACAAGTCAATAAATAAACACAAATCATGTTAAGGACTATAAAAGGGACAAATGCATAAGTTATTTGAGAAACTATATGGGTGGGACTGGTATTTATTTGAGTTTTAGGAGATATTACAACCAACTCCGTATCTTTAGGAGTTTCATTATCTTATCTTTCATCAGAATTATTTCCTAGAAAGGTAGAGATTTTTGGTTTGCCATATTTTTACTCCTAAGAAGCACATATCACTTGATAAATCCATAGACAATGAATTACTGATTTTCTGGATGTATTTGGGTTTTCCTTTGGAATTTTCTTGTTCTTGTTGCTGCTTGGTTCTGTATATTTATTCATTTCTTTCATCACATAAAGTACATGGTGAACCCTAAATCTGAGTGCAGACTGTGAGTGAGGGGGTCGGATTCAAAAGGAGAGGTTATTTGGGGACGTGAACGAAAGGAAAAGGAGTCCAGGTTCTGCCTGGACAAGGTGACCTTTGTTCATTAGGTCCAAGCAGGCTGAGTTGGAAAAACAACAAGTCAGCACACGGGGTCAGGCACGGTGGGAATATAGGAGCTGGGGGTGGGATTTGCGCCCTCTTCCCTTCCTGGGCCAGAGTTCTTTCCTGGGTGGTATGATTCTATTTGGGCGGATCCCTACATTGGCCCTGTCAATGATGACAAATGGAAAGAAGATAAAACAAGAAACCCAACATATCATGCTGAAACCTGTTCCTTAAACATCTCAATTTACACATTTTATTTTTCCATACTTAACATTTTTTTTTAAATTGTAACAACATTGGCTCTCACTGATGAGCCCAATATGATTTGTGATCTGATTATTTTCACTCTGTGTATTTGTAAATGCTGCTTTAGCTATGTCTTGTTTCGCCAAAAAAAAATAATAAATTCTTCAACTCTCTTACAATAATTATCACAGAAAGTAAAAAGTCTTAGGAGAAATCAGAGGGCCATACTTTCTGACCCTCTGATGGTTGGAAATGTTTTGGATTTTTCTTTACTTTAAGGTACTCAAGATACCATGGACAGTAGCAATAAGGTTTTCATAGGCTTTCAAGGAATTTGAAAGCTAAAAAAACTTATTAGTAATAAATGACAATATGACGGTTTTCACAATGAAGCCTCACTGTTTGACCTACACATCCGTAGGGTACATTCTCAGAGATGAGATCCTGTTTGAGGATGGAATTATAATCACATTTGCAATGGGGTCTGCTTGAATCCCTCGCTCTCCCAAAATAATTATTTCAACGTGAATGCTTTTCATGACCTTAAAATTAATTCGCTGTCCAAAATGGTCTTGTGTAAATGAGAAATAATAAAAACATATTTCAGCAATGCTGATTGATAAAGATATTCTAGATTTCATTTCTTTATTAAAATAAAATAAAAGGCAGTTTGATTTGTAGTATAATTTTTAAGCACAAAGTAAAACATACTAAAGAAAAAGAAATGTCTAAATTTGTTTCTTATGAATTTGATATTTAAGCTTCAATTATATGTTTAAAAATGTTAGAAAAATTATTTTTCCAGGCGGTGCCTGTGGCTCAAAGGCGTAGGGTGCTGGCCCCATATAATGGAGGTGGCGGATTCAAACCTGGCCCCAGTCAAAAACTGCAAAAAAAGAAAAGAAACAGAAAAATTATTTTTCTGTGCTCAGCAACACATTGAAATCTTGATTTATCTATATAAGAGTATAAATTCTATTAAGATATGAAATCTTTTGAAGAAAACAACTGTACCTCAAACCACTTCAAAAACACAAAGTACCTCATAAAAAGAAGATATCTGATAATAAATAAATGAGTAAATAAATACATTAATTAATGCAAATCATCTCCTCCTTCATTAGACTGAATGTTCTTAGGCAGTACTCAAAATCCCATCTGCCTTCCAATGTGCTTGTTTTGTTTTGTTTTATTTTGTTTTGTTTGTTTAAGGGCACTCCTTGGATTTGAGCAGAAGACCATGACGATCAGAACTTTAAATGAAATCAAAATTGGTCATTTACTTCCATTTTAGGATTGTCAGAAACACTGCAAAAGTATGACTGCAAATCATCTCCCAATCAAGTAAAGTTCTTTGGCTTTTTTTTTAAATTGTTTTGTTTTCTCTTCATCCTTCTGTTATTGGAATGATTTTCTCAATTGACTTGGAGATTGTACTTCCCAGAAAGATCTATTTTTACCAGTCTGAATGAATTGCAGCTTTAGCTGCTTCCTGGCCAAGGAAGGTAGCTATTAAAATACTAACCCATACAGGTTGGAACATGTCCAGTGAAAAGTGAGTGTGCAGGAAAGCAAGCATATACGCTGTCAGAAAAAGGAACATTTGAATGCATTCCAAGGAGGCCAAAGATGCCACTTGAGTTTGACAGGAAACAAATTGTGATGAACATCAGTGACTCATGGAAACTGCAAGTTAGCTCTTTTCAGCTACTGCTACTATTTCAGATGACTGAAGTCCAAAACTGGTTGGGGAAAGTCACAGCTTTCAGCATGGTCAAAATTAGAATCGATCTATTTCCACTGACTTCTGTTTCAGTGACATGACCACTGCTGGAGGCAATCCCACTTGAGTGGATTTGATCTTTGCCATCTGAAAAACGAAAAAGTTAATTTAGCGATCAACAGGTTCCAATGCAGAATGACTAATATCAAAATAAGATTTTCTAAAGAGAATGTCATTTAATGACATTCAAAGTATTTCCAACAGGCACACAGGAAGGCCTTGTTGTGCATTTGGAATTTTTTCTCTTTCCACATGTGTCAAGGAAGGTTTGTGATGCCGGAATGGTATCGAGAGTTCTCAAAGACATCCTACTTTTCGGTGTGGTAGAAGCAGAACAGAAAGCCTTCCTAAGCACTGGAAGCCAGGGTTGCTGGAAAGTCAGCTGATTTCTATTCTAACAACAGTGTCTGTGAAGACGGTAGAGTCATCAAAATGCAAAAATGTCATTTTATTTTTTATTTTCCTTATGAAAATCAGGCATACAAAATTTTAATCTTCAACAGTATGTAAATGGTCCACTGACTGCCTTTTTATTTACTCACTTAGTTTTAGGAAATATAACATTTAGATCACGCAGACTAATAACGACAACTTTACTAGTAGCCAATACTAGTATATCCTGCCCTAACCTAGAGTCATACTTACCACTCGTCCTCCTATCAAATCTAACCACTTTCTTGAGAATTTTGTTTTTCATTTTCTTGTTTTATGTATTCCTATACCAATATTTATATGAAATGAAGAATATATTGTGCAATTTTTTGTATGTACTGTTTTGAGTATGCTTTCTTCATTCATTCAAACGTACTATACTAATATCCCTACTTACTGTTACATTTAGCTGCAGTTAAGTTTTTCCTGTTGTGTAATATTCTATTGTGTAAATATAGCACAAGTGACTCATCCTTTCATCAAGAGTTTGGGGTTGTTTCCAGATGGGGTTGTTTCCAGATCAGTTGTTTTCCTATGGCAGGGAGTACTGAGTACTGCTATCATATTATCGTATAGGTGTCCAAGTGCCAAGGGTCAAAACCTGTAAGTAGAATGGCTGAGTCATTAAAAGAACAACTTGTATCACTTATGTTGTTTTTAAAACAACTTGTATCACTTATGCTGTCACCAGTGGTATTAACCACCATCCGCTCCAAATCTTAGCAACGTAGGACTTAATCAGTTTTTGCACAAAGTATATTGGATATACATCTTCTTGATATTAATCTTCTTTGGGTTACTATGTACGTTATAAATATCTTCTATATGGCACCTTCCTTTGGCACTTTAAGGTATCTTTGGATGAACAATACTTGATATGAACGTAAAATAATTTACCAAATTCATCTTCTTTCCTGGTTATCACTTTTTGTATCTTACTATAAAAGCCTAGCCTATCCAGGATGAAAAAATATTTTATGTTATGATTTCTTCCAAAAGGCTTGAAGTGTCCTTTTGACCTAATTTTTGATAACATGAACTGAAGCCAATTTTCTCCCTTTAAATGACTGGACCCAGTGTTTTAAGCTCTATGTTTTAATAGCCCCTCTTTTTTAAATGGATCTACTACGTCACTTCTTTCATATTTCAAAGTTCTATTTATGCTTCAATCTTTTCTATGTTCTGTTGATCAATTTGTCTATCTTGATTACTATCGCTCCTCTGTAAATATTTATATCTGGCAAAAACCACGTCTTCATTTCCTCTTTTTTTCTTTTATAGCATCTTGGCAGTGCTCGGCCCACTTACCTCTCAGATAAATTTTCATATCATATTGTCAAATTTCAGAAATATCTAATGGGATTTTAGCTGGAATTGCATTGGGTTGCCAGTTCAATTTAAAAAATGCCATGTTTATAATTTTTTTAATTCTAGAACATAGGATATTTGACCAGTTTAGGTTTCTTTTAAGCCTTCAATTAAAACTTTCTATTTCCACTGACTTCCATTCCAGTGACATGACCTTTTTGTATTTTTCTGTGAACCCTTCTTGCTTATCTCGTTTGACTATTCTTATATAGTTCAAATTCTATTACCGTTGAAAATTATATTTTAGGTTTTATCTTCTTGTCCTATTTTTTTCCCCTATTTTGAAGAATCTGGGCTTAAACTACTACTCATTATATTTTATGCTACAATAATCAGAATTAATTTAGCAGGATTCAAATGAATCAATTAAGCTTCACCAATCCCATACATTTCCCCTTTTCACCACTCTGTGATTCTTCTCTAATAAGGCAAAATAGTTAATGCTCAGCAGACTCTTGTTAAATGCTAGTTACCACTTCACCAAGTTAACATTGTCAAATTTTTCCTGGGGTCAACCCCAAAACACTAACATTTTCATTAAATAAGAAAAAGCCAACATTTGCTTTTTCTACCTCTTTGGAGGAAAACCAACATAAAGATGTTTCCACCTTCTTCATGGGCAAAATGCCCCACCTCATCCCTCCCAGCCCCAAATTGTATCTTGTCTCAGTGGTGTTTGAACAGTCCCGAGATGGTTCAGCTAAAAAAAATAAGCCTTAAAGTGAATGAATAGTTTGAGAACTTATATTCATTGTATCTCCTGCTCCGAGAGAAAAATTACCAATGATTAGATAAGATATAAGAATTTCAGTCATAAAAATGCTAGATGATGCTAACCTAATGTTTTCCAAACTTATTTAACAATATGTTTTTGCTATATATTAACATCCTTCAAGATATTCTTTTAAAAATGGAAGACACTTTACAAGTAAACTAGTTTAAAAAAATCAATGCAAGCATAAAGGATGAGGAGTTTACAGTTGGCAAAATGTCCAGTATAATATATATGAATGTTAATTATTTGTGGTCAAGAATGTATTAACTCTAATACTCATGTGTAACATGAAGAACACGGGATATATTTCACATGAAAAGAATAGCAAGCAAAATTCTCTATTAGATGCAAATCTTACTTAGAGTAAAAAATAACTTGCTTCCATTTTTTCATTACTTCAAGAATATTAATGCCATTGTATCCAAGCAACAAGATGGGAACACTTATTATCTTATCATGCTTGGATTAAATTTACTGTCATATAAAAAAAAAGAGGTATATTAATACCAAGAAACAGCTTTTTTATATCTAAATGGAAGATATATATATATATATATACACACACACATACATATCTGAGGTAGGACAATTAAGTGTGTGAACTTATCCTAGAAAAAGTGCTCCCTACCTCTTTTCTGAATATTGCTGCCATCACCTTTGCAGTACTCCTCTTGGCCATCTGGTGACTGTAGTGATATTCTATAATGAGACATGTAGCACTTTTTCTAGGAGCAGTTCACAAATTTAATTGTCCGAACTTATATGTAGAAAAATCATCGTCAAATCCAATGTCACGAAGCTTCCCCTATGTTTTCTGCTAAGACTTTTATAGTCTTTGATCTGCTACGTGCCTAATGGTGGTCCCCTAAAATTCATGTGTTAAAAGTCTTAACCCACAATACCCCCAAATATAGCCATATTTGGAGATAAGATCTTTTCAAAGCTAATTAAGTTAAACTGAGGTTTTTAGAGTGAGGTCATCTCACATGACTGATGTTCTTATAGGAAGAGAATTTTTGGACACAAACCGTGTGAGAACAGAGCGGGAAGGCAAAGACTTGCAGTGTGCAGGCAGAGGAAGGGAGGCCTCACCAGGCACTGAACCTTCTGACAATGTGTCTTTTCTTTTCCAGAAATGAGAGAAAATATGTTTCTTCTGTTAAAGCCACTGAGTGTATGGTATTTGTTAAGGCAGCCCTAGCAAACCAGTAGAAGATGTATAGTTTGAAAACTTTTTGTTCTGAGACAATGAACATTTATACAGGGTTGCATACCCTTCACCCAGTTTCCCCTGATGGTAGTATCTCTAGAACTAGAGTACAATGTCACAAGCAGCATGTTGACACTGAGACAATCCACAAATTTAAGTCAGACTTGCCCCATTTTACTTTACTGGTGTACTTGTATTTAGTTGTATACAATTTTATCACTTGTGTAGGTTCATGGATTAACCACCACAGTCCAATACTGGACATTTTTATCACGAGGACCCATCATGTTGTCTTTTTGTAAGCACAAATTCTTAACTCTTATCAACCACTTCACTGTTCTCCAAACTTTAATTTTGTCATTTCCTTAATATTATGTAAAAGGAATCATACAGTATACAGGCATACTCTGGAGATATTACTGGTTCAGTTCCAGACCATTGCAATAAAGCTAATATCACAGTATAACAAGTCACACAAATCTTTTGGTTTCCTAGTGCATATAAAAGTTGTTTATACTATGCTCCAGTTTTTTAAGTGTGTAATAGAATTATGTCTAAAAAATGCAAATGGTCAACTAAGGCTTCCATGAATCATAATCTTTTTGCAGGTGGAGAGTCTTACCTTAATGACTGTTGCCTAGTTAGGGTGGCAGTTGCTGAAGTTTGGAGATGGCTGTGACAATTCCTTCAAGTAAGACAGTGATGAAGTTTGCTACATGAATTGACTCTGCCTTTCATGAAAGATTTCTCAGTAGCATGTGATGCTGTTTGATAGTATTATACTCACACTAGAACTTCTTTCAAAATAGGAGTCGATACTCCCGAACTTGCCATTGCTTTGTCAACTAAGTTTATGGCATATTCTAAGTGCTTTGGTGTCACTTGAACAATGTTCACAGTATCTTCACCGATAACAGATTCCATCTCAAGAAACCACGTTCCTGTTCATTTACAGGAAGTAACTTCTCATCTGTTCAACTCTTATCATGAAAGTGTAGCAATTCCCTCACATCTTCAGGCTTTACTCTAAATTCTAGTGCCTTTTCCCTTTCTACCACATCTGCAGGTACTTCCTCTGCTGATGTCTCGAACCCCTCCAAGCTATCCATGAAGTTTGGGATCATCCTCTTCCAAACTCTTATTAATGCTGCTATTTTGACTTCTTTCCATGAATCATGAATGTTCTTACTGGCATCTAGACGGGCGAATCCTTTCCAGGTTTTCACCTTACTTCGCCCATATTCTCACCCATTATGAGTCATTCTTACTAGGGAGGAAATTGACAAGATTAGACACTGCTGGGGAAGGATCCAAAAATATAGCTCAAGGGTTTTGCCTTTGTTCTTCCTAAACTGCAATGCCTCTTCTTTAACCCTTTTTTACCGGTAGAATCCCAACCATCTTCATTAATCTTTCCACAATTGCCTTACCTCTCCACAGTAGAAAGGGGTTGTTTTCCTTTGGCTTCTTCACAGCAGTTTATTTATACATCTCTTCTGGCCTGGATTCTGGTTGGTAATTTAAGTATGTCTCACTTCCTGTCTTGATTGGAAACTCTTTGAGAAAACAAATTAAGACATAATTCAACTTTGTCTTCTCTCTGGCTAGATTAATACACAGTATGTAGTAGTAGATCTAGCAAATATTTGTTGAGCTCAGTAGAACTGAATTAGCACTCAGTTCTGAGTAAATCTGCTAAGTTATTTGGAAGATATTAGTAAATCCCCTCCTAGACAATAATTATTTGGTTTCTTAGTAGTTTATATATCTTTTATGTATGTTATAGAAAGTTTTGAAGAGTTAATGAATCACTAGCAGATCCAAAGCAGATCAATTGGATTCCTTAACAGGTGAACAATTTCTCACTCCTACTTAGGAAATTCCTGAAGTTGTAAAGTTTTCATTTTTAAAATTGTGTGAGGCTCAAATTTGTTGGCTCCTAATTTTTAATTGATATTTTATTTATTACTGATTAAGCATGGTGAAATATCTCTTTCAGGATTGTCTCCCTACATTCAGGGCAAGGATGAGCTAGCAAGTGTTTACCAAGACCAGATATTTAAAACCTACACTAGGGGAAGAAAAGTCATTTGGTTGACATAATGACCCGTTTATATATCTTAGAAGTGCTAAGCTTTATGAAGCCATAAAAGTATATGTACAGTAATATACTCATCTCTCCTCCTAAAACCAATACTATAAAACATGATTTGTAAGAGTTTTAAACATAAATGCTTTCCTAGGAGGACATGTATACGATTTATATTGCTGTACTCTTCCTTCCTAAGTGCTTCTCAAAGTCCATTTTCCTCATGAGTTATGGCTCAAATAGCCTGGAAGTACTATTGAACATTATTAATGCAATTCTATTTTTAAAAGATAAACTACATTTGATTATTCGAATAGGACCAGTCAAAAAGGAATGATCGTATGAACCTTTATTTCTAATTTAACTAGGAATAAATAAATGCACAACAATGATTGCTCACCTTTAAGCTTAATAATCATATATCTTTGCGTTAGAAGAGACCTTGACCAAAGCTCAGAGCTTCCCTGGTGAAATGGTCTGTCTCTACACCTCAGAGAATTGTAAAATGACCTAAGAATCATAAGTAAAATATGCACAGTGCCTCACAGTTTACAAAATAGATTTAAATACTCATCATAGAAGAGCCGAGATTTGAAGACTAAACTTAGAAAAGTCGTTTAACATCTGGGAAATTCAGTTTCCTCCCATCTAGTACCTAATCTTCAATGATCCACTCCCCACGAAATGTCAAAATTACTATTTGTCAATACATGTTCTCTTCTCTTGTCCCAGTGACCTTTGTGTGCCTCACCTTTGCACCTGTAATTTCATGGCCCATTCCTCTCTGCAGACTGTGCTTCAAGACAACCTCACTTCATTTCTTTCTATCACAGTGAAGCCAACTTGTCTCCCTCATGGTAGCCTAAGTTTCATGTCTTTTACAAAATTATCTAGACTGCTTCAACAGTGAATGCACTCCCTTTTCTATGCATGTCACTTTTTCATTCATCAAGCATTTATGTTCACAGACACTTTGCTACGCATATACTAAGCTAGAGAATCATGCTAGTCAATCAGGGTATATGGCTCTTGCTTTCCAATTCAAACAAAAAGTTACATTTTTATCCGCTACATGGAGAACTTGTACACACAAACATACAGGGCTACACTGGTTTTTTAAAAGTCTAAAAATTACTGTTTCAGTGAAATAAATGAAAAAAAAAATAGGTAATTAGAATTGGTTAAGCCATTATAGCAGTACGTATAGTTAAGGAGCGTCAAAAATAGTGACAAGTTCTGATTTGGGTTGCTATATTCCCTTCGGGTTTTTTGGTTTTATTTATTTATTTTTTGAAAGCTCCTTATTACCAGGAATCCTATTATGTCCTCCACTAGAATAAAAATCCATTAGAAGAGAGACTCTGTCTTTTTTGTTTGCTGTCCCTGACACCTGCAGGAGTACCTAGTTTAATGTAGGCATTGAATTACATTGGTTAGATGTGGAAATCTTACATTTTATTCACCTCATTTTGCCTACCATATGCCAGGCACCTAAGAAATATTCATGAATATTTGACAAATGAAAGTATTTGTTCATTTTAAGAAGAGAGATACATTTTGGTGCTAGATATTTCAACCTTGCCTAGTCTCTACCCTTTTACGAAATAAATGAGACACAAGAAGTCAGTGTCAAAAAGTGCAGAGACGTGTACATAGCACAAAGACAGAAACAGAGGTCTTGGATACATACCTGCACTTCTCTTATATTTCTTATCTGAAAAAATATTTTGATATGACAATGAAATTTAATTCTTTTTTATTAATTTTTATTGTATGCATTTTTAGGTTAAATTGTTAATCTTAGTTTTAAGATTCTTACATTGAAAGATGCTTTTAATAGGCAAAAATAAAAGCCAAAAAAAAAATTTTTTTTTAAAGGGGAAAGCGCGAACGCAGTCCCCCACTACCACAAATTATGCAGTCGAGTTTTCCACATTTGGGGAAATCGCAGGGGTCAGCACATCCGGAGTGCAATGGATAAGCCTCGCCCTGGGAAAACCACCTTCGTGATCATGGTATCTCCCCTGCCAGGTAAGTATAAAAAGCCAAAATTTTAAAGAAAAATTTTTCTTGCATTACCTTGAGATTAAAGACTTTACCCTTAATTGAATAATCTCAATGTAATCATGATCATCATGAATGACAAGAGATCAGCAGTAGAGTCTAGCTAAATAGGAGGGGCTCTGACTGCATTCTTATTGGAAAGACTGTGGGTTGTAAATGATGGCAAGTGTAAATTTATCAAAGTTAATTGGACAAAGCAAAAGGGCAAGATCAGCAAAGTTTTGTTAAGACAAAAAGAAACTGGTCATTCCCACTAGCACACAATCAAGTTTTAAACGACCTGTGTTACCAGATATTATGCAATGATGCTCCCATGCTGACTTTTGTATGTCAGACTTGAATTTCTATACTCCTGAAAAGAGTACTTGAATCTGACACATGGCTTGCTGCCTCACAGCCCGGAATTTAGTTTCAACGTCTTTGTCAATAGGATGACGATGTTTATACAATTATTTCAATAAATTAGGACAATGTCTTCTTGACTTTTTTTTTTAGCTCCAAAAGTTTTGTAAAGGTGTTGCTTATTTAGAAAGGTAGGATAAGGGGGTAAGTGTGACAGAAGTAGAAAGTAGGAGTGAGTTGGCACTTAAAAATTTTTTTACTAGTAAAAGGAGTTTGAAAATTACTGTCTTTCATACAAGAATGAACAAGGGAATAATAAATGTTGATACTAATGATGAAAATCACAGGTATCATGGATTTAAAATTGCTAGTAAGATAGAAGCAATAGATCTCCCAACACTCACAAATTTTTAGCTTCAATCGATACTCATCACTTTTAAACTTTTTTTGGTACTAGAAGGGCAAAAAGTTAAAGAACATGAATAAAATGTCTTAATACATTATAAGTGTATTTAATAAGAGAAATGTGATGAGCAATTCTTTACAGTTTTTCTTTCTTTTTTTTTTTTTTTAGATTTTTGGAAACAAAATTCTGTGATTAAAACACACAAAACATGTTAAAGCTTGCAGCACATTTTCAGGAGAACAGTATATTTGAAGGAAAGTGGCCTGTACTGTAAGTGATCAGGTAGAAAGACTTCTAAGACTAAGATACCTCAGCATCTCAGCACTGGCTAAAAAAACTTAATCCCCATGAAAGATGGTATTGGCCTGAGTCAATTCTGGAGCCACAGATGTTGCTACGCAGGGGTTCTTGACATCACCGATGCTGACATTTAGGATAATTCTTTATCATGAAGGGCTGTCCTGAGCCTTATGGTTATTCAGAAGCGTCCCTGCCCTCCACCACTGGATGTCAATAGCACCGGCCCAGTCTTCCTCCTTCTTCAAGTGTGACGAACAAAAATATCAAAGATCAGATAGTGTCAAATGTTCAGTGTGGAAGGGCAGGTAATCATTTCTCTAAAGAACTACTGGTATAAATAATAATACCAAGCCTGATAGATGAGGCATAACCTCAAAGTGGTGCTGGGATTATCGCATAAACTATCTAGACAAAGGAAATCAAAATGGAATATCATTGGTTAAAGTAATTGTCTTTCAATAAATCATAATTTCCCAACTGTTGTACTTGAGATCTTGTTTTCCAAGCAAGACTAAATGGACATATTAAGCCAAGGCTCTTATATTGATATTGTGAACTTGTTAAAAGACATCATTCTATTGGTAGTCCGTACGTTAGTGTTATGACTTATATATGAGATCCAAGCGAGAGGTTTATATTTTCATCTAAGTATCTTTGAATATTCTTTATAGCTAAAATAAATGCCATGAAAGGTGACCTCCTGAATGTCATATGGTTTTAAATAAGTGTTACTGATAATTTGAAAACTCTTTGATTTTTAAATCAAGTTTTAATTATATCTAATTAGAAATTGTGGTAGCTTAATTTATATTCTATGAATAACTTACAACAAAGAAGAATCTAATTGGCAACTCGTGGGACCCTTTCAACAAATATTAAGTAAATATGTGCCAAATGCTAGGCACAAAAGAGTATAGTGGTAATGTGGCAGGCGCCTGTGGTCCCAGCTACTCGGGAGGCTGAGGCAAGAGAATCGCCTAAGCCCAGGAGTTGGAGGTTCCTGTGAGCTGTGCCGCCACGGCACTCCACCGAGGGTGATAAAGTGAGACTCTGTCTCTTAAAAAAAAAAAAAGATTACAGTGGTAAATGCTAATTTAATGCTTATTTTAAAGATCTCTCTCTCTCTCTCTGAAGTTTGTGTGTCCACCACCTTTTCTGACTATTTATTATGTATAAATTTTAGGAGTCTATTTTGTTTTTACTCCAGGGCTTAGTGGTCAGATCACTGTTATTCGTGGCTATAATCTCTTGGAGACAAAATGTAGCGTTGTTGGTTCAAGAACTAAGTCTCTGTGTTCCAACAGGATTTCCTCTGAGTTCCAGAACTTCATCTCCACTAAGAAATTCACTACACTTTTCCATTAGCACCAGAAATGCAACAAGTCAAAACAATCTTATTTCACTCTTCACACTTGGGCTTCTACCATAGAGGTACTTCAGAATTTCTAGTGTGCCATAACATAGTTAACAGAAATCTTGACATTTTTATTGCCCATACACAGACTTAGTCTGGATCTGATGTATTGCAAACATTTGTCTCATCTGCCTAATGCCTACCAAAATAAACTATACCTTGTTTGTCATTCAAGGCTCCTTTTAGATTACAATGAACCTATCTCAATATTCTGTTTGATGTCAGCCCTTGACCTGAGCCAGACTGACCCTCTGTTGGCTGAATCTGCCATGTACATTCCCACCTTGCCACTTTGAGATGAAGAAATTCCAAAACAACTGTTGTCCTGAAGTTATCCAGATTTTATAGCAATTTAATCTTTTTTTCTGAAGTATGTCATTCTATGTTATTTAACTTAAATATAGATTATGTTAGTTTTACTTAAAATCTTCCAGTGCTTTCTCTACTGAAGTTAAGCCAATAATGTTGCTTGTGACAACCCTTTCAAATGTAATAAGGCTTACTAAACTTACTAAGCCGAAAATTCCAAACTTGAACCATTTTCTCTTGAATAGTTCTCATGTTAACTGTCCACCTTTATCAAGGGCCCCCCTCAGACATCTTCACTCTCTGAAGGATGGAACCCACAGTTGACCATATGCTTCCCCTTCTCTTCGTCATGATTCAGTTCATATTTCATCTTCTCAAACGACAGCCCTTCATTACCCGGAGTGAAATGTCTGTCTTCTACCCTCTTTTACTTTCTCTGTAGAATTTATTTTCATGCATAATTAATTCATTTGTGTTCTTAATTGTTTTTGTTTTCTTAATTAATACAGGCTTAGTTCTTTCATTGGCTCTCCTGTTCACTATCAGATGTTTAAACAAACCTGACACACAGTGGGAGTTAAAAAAACAAAAACGGTTCAATGTTTGAATAAAATGTATGTTAAAAATAGACCAAAGGATTCTGCTTTCAGGAATGCTCAAATAGCTCCTAATGTACCAACTCTATTGCAAGTAAAGACTATAAACTATACACACATACAAATGCACACACACACAAGTGCAATGCTTGAGAGTAGACTCCAGCCGCGGTATAGGATTGAATAACTCTCATAAAAATTTGCAGTCTTACTCACATAAAGAACCTGATGATACACTTGGATTCAACATGGAAAGTATGAGAGAAAATTTTCAGAAAGGAGAAATCCATCAAGGGAGAACATTAAATTCTGTGCCTGAGCTGTGCCCAAATTTCTTGGGATTGTCCTGAACCATGAATGTACAATCTACTTAGTGCTGAAAGAAATGAATTGAAATCTTAGAAGGGTACAGGTGAAACTTACTGAATGCAGACTATAAAGATCTTAACACAATAACTAAGAAAATGCCATGAATGCTGTGTTAACCAGTTTGATGAAAATATTTCAGATTGTACATGAAATCAGCACATTGTACCCCATGATTGCATTAATGTACATAGCTATGATTTAATAAAAAAAGTTAAAAAAAAATCTATCAACCACCAGAGGGAAGACAAAACTGGCCAAGACCTCTGCTGCAACTGAATCACTACTGCATTTTTCTCTCCTCCCTCAACCTTGCTTCCCACACATCTTCATGGATCATTCTCAAGAGCACTTTCCAATAACCCCCCCTACATGCTGCTCTTCACCTTAGAGTTTGTTTCCAGGGGGCTCAATATAAGATAAAAATCAAATGGATTTGAACCCTGACCCTACCCTATACTATTGAAGCTATTTATTTAATTCTTTGGGAGATTCATTGAACATCTTTGAAACTTTTATGGATTTTGTAAAAATGTGATGAGGAAATCATCTGTGTAAATAAAATCGTATGTAATACTTTCCATAGAAATAAACATTATTTAAGAAAAATTCATAAAGGTGTTACTTGTCCGGTATTTTCTATGCTAAGCAACTTAAACTCTATTGTCTAAATAAATTTTTAAAGTTGAGAGGTAAAAATGTCACATTGAGGTGAATTAAATGCAAAAACCATAAGCATATAGCTGAGTGAATTTTTACATATATACATACCCATATAATTACCACCCAGGTCAATCTATAGAGGATTTTCAGTACCCCACTCCACATTTAATGCTGCCACCAGAGACAAGAATTTTTCTGACTCTCATCAACACATATCAGTTTTTACTTGTTCTTCAATTCATATGAATGGAATCATACTATATGCAATTTTTTATGCCTGGTTTTTCCACTCAATGTAACTTGGTTCATCTATTCTGTTGTCAAAATTACTGTTTTGTTCTTTCTTTAATCTCAGTGACTCCTGTAAGAATATACTACAATTACTCTTGATTCCTTGAGTTGATTCTAATGTTTGGCCTTTAATGCCACCACAAAAGTGTTTGTACATGTGTTTTAGTATATGAGTTCATATTTACAATTAGAATTGTGGAGTCATGAGGTAGGTGAAAACTGAACAAATTAATCTTGACGGAACTTGCCCAATATTAGGATTTGAATGAATATACTCTATTAGATAAAGAGCTATATATCAGTATTAGTTAACTTACAATGAAATTATAGCAAATTATCAAGATTATGTCTGAAACATAAATGCTCAAAAAGGCTGATAGTCAAAAGCAGGGTCAATGGTCATCTAAAAATTAATTAAAACCACAATAAGTTCATTGAGGCTCTTATTCAATGAGACTGCACAAACACTGAAGAATCAGTCTAACAAGGATTTTATCCTGTAGTTCTACCTTGGACCTGGACATCTACTTTTAGTTTACAGGCAATATATAAAAAGACGTATTGAGTATGCCACCTCAGGTTGGCATTAAGGTTGTACGAAAAAGATGAGAGTCCACTCACTGTTTTGCTTATAGTGGGCGATGCAGCAGTAATGTAAGAGTAAGAAATAGAGTAAAAGTATGATATGGTTAAGGGATCTGGCCTCATTGTTTGCACTATGAAAACAAATATTCTTTATTGAACAATCTTCTGTCATTTTAGTAATATCGCACATATGTATTATGGGTTTGCCACGCAACAGACCAGCAGGAAACAGCATATTCAGGTAGCTTCATCTAGGAAAGCTTCTTGAAGAGGATACTTAGAGTGGGAAAGGCAGAGCTAAGGGAAACTAATAAATAGAAGCAGGGAACCATAACCAGCCCTGCGACTATGGTCAGCAAGCACAGGGAATTTTGTTACCAGAATCTGAAAAAGTTGGCTAGTAAAAACTTTGGCCTTCAGTGTAGGAATCAGGCAACTGGTGGCATTATGGAAAGGACAAATAAATATTCCAACCTAATATTCTAATAAATATTCCCAGTTCAGGCACAGTTCTCCTTCTGAACTCCTGCGTGTCTCATTGGCAAATTGTGGGTGTCAATTTTGAATTATTTCTCTAGAAAGTAGTTTTAAAATTAGAAAAATAGGTCATTGGGTATGGATTTTTCAAGACCTTAATATATGCTCAAATAATCTTAAAGAAGGGTTATACTTGTATATATACCCAAGAGGATATTAGGAGAGCAATATTTGTAATAACTATTTACAGGTAGAACATTTCCTCTTATGCCCTTAATTAACTATTAGTTTTCTTCTCCTGTGAATATTTTCTCTGTATATTCTTTATCCTCTTATTAGTAGAGTGATTTTGTTTTCCCTATTACTTTGTCAAGGGATTTTGATCTACTAAAACTATTTATTTATTTACTTGGGATAAATCTGTTACTCATTCAATGTTTTTCTTAAGAATTTTTTTTACTAATTTATTGCTTAGGGAGTTGTTCCTTTTCCCGAAATCATTTAAACTTACATATTTCCTTGTTTACAGTTCTATAAACTGCAATAATAATGACTTTTTATACTAATATTTTAATATATCTCACATCTTTCAAGTTTCAAATATTTATATGACATTTGTACCATTTAGATACATGATTTGTCTCTTCATTTATTTAAGTTTTGTATCTGCCAGCAAAATGGTAATATCCTTTCCTCCCTCCCTCCCTTCCTTCCTTCTTTCTTTCCTCTCCTCTCCCTTTCTCTCTTTCTTTCTCTTTCATATAGATACTATCACTTTTTATAGAGAGGTTTATAGATTATGCTTGTTTTTTGTTGAGATGTAGAAAATCGCGGCATGTTTTCTGGGAATTTGTTGTTGTTAAGTCAAGGTATGATGGAATTGCAAGTAGAAGGACTATCATAAACAATGATCATCTAACAAAGGTAGAATTTTTAATAAAGCCATAACAAGTCCAGAATCGTTGAAACAGAATGAAAGAAGAGCTATCAAAGATAAGCCTGAAGAGGTAGGCAGAGGGCAAGGCCATAAAGGGCTTTTAGGTCAATTTACGGACATGTATCTTTAGTCCAGGAGCAACAAGAAAGCACCGAAGAGTTAAATGATGAATAAAGGGAGAAATATTCCTATTTTTAATTTGAAAAGAATTTTTCATTGCTGTACCCCATCAAATTGTTGACAGTATAAAACATAGGGAACCTGGTGGGGAGGCTACTGCAACAATTCAAGAGGAAGGTTTGGGAGGGTGACAGGGAAGAATAAAGAAAATCAGTAGGATTTCATGTTAGAGTGGATATGAAGATTTAGAGAAAGATATCTTGTTGAAATCTTAGGATTACCAGATACTTCTTTCTTTCTTTACGGAATGTTTTCTAAGAACCAAGTCCATTCTGAGAATTGATAAAACTCCTCTGGGCTAAGAGCCAGTCCAGGGCCTTTCATGGGAGCTAATTCTCACACACTGCATTTGCTCAGCTTCTGTGTCGGCTGACTGTCATTGGTTTCAGCCAATAGGAGACCCAGAGGAAATAGAAGGATAGGAGAAAAGAGGAATCACAGAAAGTTTCTACTTCTTTGTATTGTTGGGTGCTATTGTCGGTCATGAATAGGATTCCCTAGGATTCTAGTTTACACTGGACTGGTTTGATATGTTTCTAGCTTTCTCCAGGGATTTCATAAATACTTCCTTCTTTTGCCTCTGTAGCCTAACACTGTTAGCAGCTTCCTGTTACAGCTAACGTCTGGGTTGCCTACATATATACTACTTGAATTTTCCCTATCTCATTACTTACAGAGCCAAAATCTCTGTGTTTTAAATACTTTGAGATATTTTTATTTGCATGGTTGGACCCTGAGTGACACAGCCAAATACAGAATTATATGCAGAAATTAAATACAGAATTACATAATTATAAATGTTTAAGATTTGCGTCCCAGGACTGGCTCTCTGTCCCAAGAGAGAGGTTGATGCAGAGATGATCTTTATGGATTAAGAGAAGCAGTAATGTAATAAATTAAGCACTTAAGCTTATTTGACTCATTAGGCAGCCCTTTAGCTCATAATACTCAAAATAATTAATTTTTTTAAAAAGTACAAGTCATATTTTTATACTCAGCCAATAGATAGGCCAGTTTTGATCTGAAACTTAGACTATTGAAGTTTTGTGATTGTCCTTCATAACATTCCAACTATATACAATAAATATTCTGAACCACATGCTTGATTTTTCTCCAAAATTTGATCTCTTTCAAAGTACTCTTTCAAACTTACTAATTAAAATATTAAATAATCATAAAAGATAATAATTTAATAAAAATTCATTATACTGTTTCAACAATCAGGTATTTATTAAGCACCCCCCAAATGAGAGGTACAATAGACGTTTTGCATGTAATATTTGATTTCTTCTTCTTTATTTGTCTTTTATTTATTTTATTATTATTATTATTGTATCCTCTTCCTTATTTGTCACAATAAAACATCTAGAAACTGTTATTCAGAGAGGTTGATCAAGCTGCAGAAAGTCATTGCAACAGATCTCAATGTCACCCTTGTGACCTTGTGTAGCCAATCTATTATTCCGCTTTTGGCATGCTTTAGAACAACTAAATCTTCTGGTGGGTTTTGTTTTGTGTTTTTTTTTTTTTTTTTGATCCAGTTAGTCCAGATATGAACTAAACATCAAAGGAAAATGACATATTAGATCATGCAACTTGATGAAAAAAGCAGTATTACAATTAAAATATTTCAACATATGGAAGTAAAATGGATTTATCTAAGAGAATTAACATTACACTGAAAGACTAAGCCTGTCCTGATAATAGAGTCTAGCTTACTGAGCAGATTGAAGAAGTTTCTATATTAGTCAGCTTTCTAAATTTCATTCAACAGAAACCAAATCCAGTTAAATTATTAAAACAAACTTTTCAAAGGAAATGGCTTTATACAATCTACAATAAGTCCACAATTCAGTTTTTTATTTTTAATTACAGAATAGTTGTATATATTTATAGGGTACATGTGATATTTCGATATAGGCATACAATGTGTAATTACCAAATCAAGGTTATTAGGGTATCCATCACGTCAAGCATTTATCATTTCTTTGTGTTAGGAACATCCTAATTCCACTTTTAGCTATTTTAAAGTATACAATAACTTACTATTGACTATACCTTATTGTACTATCAAATATTGTATCTTGTTTATTTTATCTAACATTTTTTATACCCATTAATGATCCCCTTTATGCCTCACTCCTGCTACCCTTCCTAGCCAACATTCTACTCTCATTGAGCTCAATTTATAATAAGACCAAGTTTTAAAACCTGATGAGTTAAACCAGGATGAACTTGACTAAAGACCCTAATCTGGAAGTATGACTTTTTTTTATTAAATCATGATTATGTACATTAGTGAAATCATGGGGCACAATGTGCTGACTTCAATCTGAAATATTCTCATCAAACTGTTTAACATAGCCTTCATGGCCTTTTAATCACTATATGAAGACTTTTATATTCTGCGTTTAGTAAGTTTTACTGGAAGTATGACTTCTATGGAAAGAAATAGGGTCTGTTGTTAGCCTTAACAATGGACTGCTGTTGAAGAAGATTAATAGTTCAGAGTCTACGAGTCAGTAGATGCCAGGAGTGTAATAGCAAACAGCCAACCCAGTGGCCATCTTGCCCGTTAGGTAGATGTTTATCTCAAAGCATTTAAAGAACTATAACATGGATGGAGTAACTTTGTTGTGGGTGACGATGATCCTGAGGAAGAACTTCCTACTATCATGGCACCTGGAGGAACAATTGTGACACAGTTAAAACAAGACTTTGATAACAGAATCTCTTCAGACAGTCCTGGTTTTATCAGGAGCTTATGTTGGAAATAGTGATGAGCCAAGATGACTAGTACTACAGAGATTGTAACCCTGGTAGGGTACATGTCTGGTTGTTTGGGGCTTGTCTGAAGGTTTCTGTAGATAAGGACACTATTGCCAAATCCTTTGAGGGCAGTAGCATTCACTGGTCTTCAAATATATCTTCAAGGATGGTTTTGAAGTAACACTGGGTTGTAGGACTAGTGTGGTGGGCAGAATAAAGGAACTATTCATAATCGCTGAGATTTTTTAATGTATTACTTTGTATGGCAAAGGGGATTTTGTAGATGTGGTTAAATTAAGGTCCTTGGGGAGCTTGATATCGGAAGATTATCTTTGATTATCTAGCTTTGACAAATCTAACCGTATAGTCCTTAAAAGTGGGAGACCTTTTCTAGTTGTGGTTAGAGACAGATATGTTGGGAAAAGGGTCAGAGTTGCTGGGTTTGAAGTAAAGGAAGGAAACCATGAAAAACATGGGACGTGTATAGAAGCTGGAAATGAGAAGGAAACAGATTCACTCCTAGAGCTTCCAGAAAGGAACACAGCCTTGCCAGTATCTCAGTTTTAGTCTAGTGAAACTAGTGTCAGACTTCTGACATGGGAAACTGTAAGACAATAAATTCATATTAGTTTAAGCCAACAAATTTGTGATAATTTGTTACAACAGTGTAATGAATTGAATGATGGCCCCCCAAAACATATGTCCACCTTGTAATTCCTGGAACTGTTCCACGTGACCTTATTTGGGAAAAGGACCTCTGTGAATGTACATAAGAATCTTGGGGGGATTATCCAGATGGACCCTAAATCCAATGACAAGAGTCCTTATCAGAGACACACAGAGGAAGAGACAAGGAGAAGAGCAGGAAGCCATGTGAAGACAAAGGCAGAGCTCAGAGTTCCACAGCCACAAGCCAAGGAATGAATGAAACTACCAGAACCGGAAGAGGCAGGAAAAGCGTCTTCGTGGAGCCTTCAGAGAGATCACAGCCAGATGACACCTTGATTTTGACTTCTTGTCTCCAATTTTGTGGTTATTTTTTATAGTATCCCCAGGAAACTAATGCAGGCAGCAACAAAAATGTACTTTAGTAGCAGCAATTCTAAGACTCACTCTGGAACAATCATCATCTGAAAGAGAATGAAGATCCCTGTTCACAGGGGCACGATTGAATTGGCCCCAGTAGTGAAACAGGCCCTCGTCAGATCTGGCTTATCACACACATGGAAGCACCCAGGGGACTCATGGACCACTCAGCAAAGTGGAATCACTATGGTAAAGACAGATGGGAGGTCTTGCTAATTGGAACATTTGTTTACTGAGGGCATGACAGTAACAAAGATTGACAATAATGGTAGCTAGTGCTTCCTCTGTGTGAAGCACCATTCAAAGCCTTTTACATACATTCAATCATTTACTCTTTACAACAAACATCTTAGGTAGGTTGTAGTAATACCAATTTCCAGGTTAGGGAACTGAGGCACAAGGAGGTAAAAACTTTCCAAGGTCGCCTATCTATTAATGACTGCATTCAAACACAGGCAGTCCTAGAACTATTCCATATTGCCTCTTAAGTGAGCTATTTTCAATCTTCAATAAGAAGAACTAAAACTTATAGAGTACTTAAATACCAGACACTTTTGTAAACACTTTCTGCATGCTCATTCATTTTGTCTATGTAATAGTCCTATAAGAGATGGCCTATTGATATCTACATTTTGCATAGAAAGAAGCTATGACACAGAGAAGTTGAGCAACTTATTAATTTTCATGGTAAAAAAGGCAAGAACTGAACCCTGGTCTCCAAGCCCACTGACGTACCTCTCTGGCTATATCATTCAGAGAAATTTTATTTGTACTCTAAATATAAAGAAAAATAAAGTTAGTTTTTATCATTAAAAATTCAAATTTATCTGTTCTATAAATGGTCTTGATACACTTATTGTTAAGACAATCCCTGGCAATAATTCAACAACTTGGAAAAAACTAAAAGTATTAGGGCTCCATTATTGTCATTCACTGCTCTACAATGCTTAGGTAATAATAACAGAGTGGTTACTGTCAATGATTTTATTATCTAATAGATCTCAAGTTGGGTCAATAATTTACTCTTAAAAAAGGTGTATGACCTAGGACAAGTTATTTTGCCTCTGAATATCAATTCTTTATTTCAAAAATGAGAATAATAATACCGATTTCCTAGATTTATTGTGAGGTTTAAATAATATATTATCTTATATAACTACTTATATTACTAATTATCACAGTGAATTATAAACAAAAAACTTTAAGGCCTAGTGAAGTGGTTCAGTCTGTAATCCTAGCCCTGTAGGAGGCCAAGGTGGGTGGGTTGCTTAAGCTCAGGAGTTTGAGACCAGCCTGAGAAAGAGCAAGACCCCCATCTCCATTAAAAATTGAAAAACTAGTCAGGTGTGGTGGCACATGCCTATCGTCCCAGCTACTTGAGAGGCTAAAGGCAAGAGGATCACTTGAGTTTGAGGTTGCTGTGAGCTATGATGATGCCACAGCACTCTACCCAGGGTGATTAAGCGGAACTGTCTCAAAATAAAAATAAAAATAAATTTTAAAACATTAAAAAAGACCAGCAGGAGGGTAATTGGTGGGATCACACCTACGGTGCATCTTAGAAGGGTACAGGTGAAACTTACTAAATGTAGAATATAAATGTCTTAACACAATAACTAAGAAAATGCTGTGAAGGTTTTGTTAACCAGTTTGATGAAACTATTTCAGATTGTATATGAAACCAGCACATTGTACCCCATGATGGCATTAATGTACACAGCTATGATTTAATAAAAAAATAAATAAATAATTTAAAAAGACCTTAAGGAACGTCAACAACTATTTATATTGTTGCTATTATTTTAGTTGCATTAGAAAATTTTCAACAATCAGGTTGGGCATGTAACATTTTTGTGTACCTATTATATATGTTCCCGGAACTACACAATACCCTGAGAATACAGTTGTAAATAAGAAAGCATTCATATTTTGATGCACTCAGATTCTAAGAACGTTTTATAAACACAGCAATGTCACGCTTCAGGGAGTACACTAAGTAGGTATTGACAATATGCTTGTCCACTTAAGAGTATTCGGTATTTTACAGTCACAAATAACCTCACACATTAAGTAAAAAAAAAAATTTCAGTTATTTCCCTGAACAACGTACTGAGCTAAAACAGGTTGAAAATGATGTATAAATGGTAAAACACCATTTGTTGACAGAGGTAAGAGATCAATTGGAAGATTATGATAATTGCGTTAAAAGTGATGCACATTCTTTTTAGCAAAGTATCTCAAGAATGGAAGAAAAAGTATCCAAAGTACTCACCCTTACTATGAAGCTAATTTATAGCTTTCATAAGAAGGTTATAACCAATTATAGTACAAAAATATGGGGAAAAGGGCAAGGGGGGAGAGAGGATGGGTGGAGGGTAAATGGTGGGATCACACTTATGGTGCATCTTAGAAGGGTACAGATGAAACTTACTAAATGCAGAATACAAATGTTTTCCTACAATAATCAAGAAAATCCCATAAAGGTTATGTCGAACAGTTGGATGAAAATATTTCAGATTGTATATAAAGCCAGCACATTGTACCCCATGATTGCACTAATGTACACAGCTATGATTTAATAATTAAAAAAAAAGTCATGCAGGTAAAAAAGCCTGTAAGGGGGAGAAGGAAACGTAGCCTTCCTTTGGCAATTTAAGGGCTTCAGAAAGTGGATACGTTTTGATTTGTCTTGAGATATGCCAATATTTTAAGTGCATTGAGTTGCTTTTTATGAGGAGACGCTATAGATCCATGATGGCGCTGCAAGGTGGTAACATCAGAAAGTGACCCTGGAGGCCGTGCAGCCTGCGCACTGCTGTGGACTCTGGGACTAGAACTCGTGACACTGCTCTCACACTGCTGCAAAGTGGAAATGATACAAATCTTGGGACCGACATTTAAATACCACTCACTCTTAAGTTTTCTGGGAGGTGCTACTTATGCTTTATTTTATTTCTTAAAAAATATTCACTTAGGGGAGAACTACCCTTGTCACCATTCTCCCCTGTCCCCTTGTTGCACAGTCAGGAAGACCCAGAAACATTTTAGTTATGATCTTATCTTTCCCTTCTTGTTCATTTCTGAGAAGAAATCATGAATCATAGACTTCCATCCAATGAACAAGATCGCCTAATATAGCCTTGATGACTTTGATCATTTATAAGGTAACTTGTTCCTTGGTAACTTTGATCATTTATAAAGTAACTTGTACCTTGTTCTTAAGGTAACTTGACAACTTCAATAACAGTAATGGCTGACATTTGTGTAGCATTACCTATCTGCCTAGAAGTGTTTTAGGTCATATTTTAACTCATATATTGACCCATTTAATTCTCAAGCCAATCTTATGATTTGGGTGTTGCTATTATCCCTGAATGACAGATGGGGAAATTAAGTCACAGAAAGGGTCACTTGCCAAAGATCACACAGCTCAGTGAGGGGCAAAGGTGGAACTTGAATACAGTGGTCTCAAGAGTTTCTACCTTTAACCCATTTATATTATGATTCTGTTAGGCAAGCAAATGCTGTTGTCTTTGCTGGTTCCAAAGATTTGCCACAGATTGAGCACAATCCTAGACTTTGAGAACTACAAAGTGTTAGAGGAGTCTCTGGAAATTAGCTGGATTGCTAGACATGCATGATTTACGGATAGCAAATTCAAATGCAACACCACATCCCACTGGTTCATTATTAAGTATTTTAGTTTGATTAATCAATTATGCTGTTAAACTCAAAAACTATCTCGTTATAAGACAAAATCTTACTGAATCTATTTCTTATTTATTCTGTACAGTGGTGCCCAGTTTTTTACCTCCTTTGCTTCTCTGCATATACATCAGTCTCCGTGCCTTGTGAAAACACAGCGCTCCGAATTGTGCACAGCATTCCAGCTGGGGTCTTGCCGAACATATAATAGGAAGGAATAATGACAGCTCTTGACTCTGACTCTGTAATTCTATGAATACCGACTAAACGTCCAATGTCGTTTTTAAGGCATTGATGCCAGCGAGGCAGCTATGTTAGTATTGGAAAGGCAATATTGATTCACAGAGAAGTCTAAAGATTTTCCTCAGAGGGATTTCTGCTTCTGCTCCCTCTAAGACTCCCCTCCTCCCTCTGTAGAGTTGTCGGTCAAGCTTCTGTATCTGGCATTATGACTTATAGACAACATATATAAGCGTGAATACACGCAATTGGGGCTTTAGTTTTTTCACTCTTTTGCTCTCTTAATTTTATCTTATGCTTCACCTGTTAAAAATCTTTGATGTAACCTGTTTTCTGAGGCCTTTCCAGTCTGTCGTGTAATAGGTGTATAATTACAAAAAGAATATAGTGATTTTTCACTCAATACTCTCATCAGCAGATTCCTTAAATCTTAGCTTCTTTCATATTCCTCTTTTTTGGAATGAATGTGGCCCATGAATTATCTAATAAATCTCTTAAAAGGGAATATCTACTAATTTTTGTTCTTAATTGTTCTATCCTGTGATTTTCTTGATTCATCATTTAACCCCAAAGGATTGATGTTCTTTCCTGAACACTCTCTGCCTTTTATACTCTTTTCTAGCACTTTTTCATTTGTTTATGTCTGTATTGGATAAATTTTATTATGACATGTATTTTAAGACCATAGAAGAGAACTATTTCCAAAACACTGCCTAGAATTTTGTGGGACTTATGAGTGCTTGGACAGAAAGATCATATTTTGAAGATGTTCACTCTTTACAAATCAATATATTTCTGTTCAACATGAGCCCAGTAAAACTAACAACTGGCTTCATTTTCAGGGACAAAAAACACATAAAAATGTCAGAAAACCTAATGAAGATAAAATGTTGAAATGGGATAGTCCTGCCATTTATTAAATACATATTTAAAATTATAATAACTAAAACAGTTTAATGTGAATAAGCATTCAGTTGTCAAAAACTCAAAAGTTTGATATTTTACCCTACTTACAGCTAATAAAATAACCTGTTTTATGAATTCTGGCAGAAGACATGAAACTCCTGGGGCTAGAGACAAAGACGTCATTTCTCACATGACAGCAGGCAGCATTAACATCAGTGTAATTGTGGTAGTTATTTTTACCCCCCTATTCCACCAGGATTCTGAAATAGGCCCAGATGACAGTTGAATATACACAATGTTTTTTTATAGAAGAAGAAACCAGGGGAAAGTGTTTTGTCCTTTTTGAGCAAATAGTAGACATTCTAGCAAGCAGTGAACAAGCCAGTCTCTCCCAGCCTCCCAAGGAAGCAAATGGTTACACCATAGTGTTGACTTGCTTAGTTGCCTGTGTAGCTAACCACAGAAACTTTTGAATATTAGAAAATCTGTATATAAGCTTTGCAAGTCTGCAAGGTTTTTCAGGTCTGATCAGGACTCACGGAGGACTGCCTTCCTCCAGATAGATCAGTGGAAACAGAATATGATAAATAATTCAAATGTACATTTTGAAAACCCACATAGTAAATTACCAAATGCTCATGTGATCTGATAGGAGGAAAATGGTTTTACAAAAACAGGGAGAAATTTGTCAACTATTTGGCAAGGGTAGGGGAAGTTGGGTTCCTATCCCTACCTTTACATAACAATTTTAGATCAACCAAAATATATATATTACAAAAAATAAGCAAGTGGGGTTTTTAAGTCTTCAAAAAAAAGTGCCCTTTCTAAGCAAGATATGAAATACAGAAAATTGATACAGTTGACTAAATAGTTTAAAACTGTTAAAAAAAACATGGTGAGCAAAGCCAAAAAACCAGAAAAACAGCTTGCAAAACATGCATATAAGATATACACTTATTAATAAATAAAGTGTTGATAAATAAATACAAAAACACCAACAACAAATAAAAATGGCTAAATGAACACAGCAAATAGATTATCAAATAGATGATCAGAAAACAGATAACAAACAGATTATCAACAAATAGATTGAAAATAGATAACAAATGCCCAGTTTCGATAATAACTAAACCAATTCAAATTAAACTGCAATGTGGAATGATTTTTCACATAGTGCAGAGGATTGTAGAAGCCTAAATGTCTGATTATGGGATAAGGAAAGAGGCACTCTAATACTCCCATGGCAGGATAAAATGAGACACCATTTTTGGAGCGCATGTCAGCAATATAGATCTGCCATTCGATCCTTCAATTCCTTTATTGGGTATATATCCTGAAGACCAAAAATCTCAAGAATGGACGAAAAAGTATCGAAAGACTTTCTAATGGATGCTGCTCTGTTAGAGAACTGCTTCCAAAGACTGTCTTGTAAAAGTAAAATAAAACCCTTGTCACTGCCTTCAAATTCTGAGTGAAACACTTGCCTGCCTAGACATCACCCTGAAATTATTTCTTAAATTCCTAAAGTCATGACATCCATGTGCAAATCTCAAGTCTCCTTATAGGCATGCGTTTACGTTTTATAAAGTCACTGAGAATACTGAATTAGCAAACATTGCCCTAGGGGAAAATACAGGACCAGGTTCCTGCAGGCCTCTGGTCAGCTAATCGATACATAAGCTTGCTTTACATGTGTTTCTCTTTAAAGACACTTTGTTTAACATATGACAGCTCTGATGTCCATTCCAGAAAAAGAGTTCCGAAATTGCTTTGAAGAATAGACGAGGTACTGGCATCGGTGCACAGCTTCCCAAAGGGAGGACCTCAAAGATGACCATGGTGATATTCAGCCACGAGGTATGCAGCACGTTTTCTAGGACAAGTTCATGAACTTAGTTATCAGACTTTCTATACTGTCGATTTGTTAGTAGTGAACTCATAGTCACCAATACCATAACTCAATGTCTGAACAAAGCTTCTGTAACACATTTCTCCAAAGGCTTCTTACACTTAGGAACGCTACACAGACCTTAAAAATTCCATACAGGACCATTTTAAACAGTAAAATTACTCACAGAAAAGCATAAAAACGGGGCACTAACCAGACCACAAAAAGGACGCATTTAGAGCATGAGAGCTGAAACAAGAAATCAGAGCACTACCTGTTGTGACCTCACTTGGGGGGGGGGGTCACATGTTGGGTGACACCTCTGTGCATACGTGCAAATGACCACAAAAGCACCTCCAGTACTGTTTGGGGGGTTATAAATTAAGTTTTAGTGAGAAGATGAATTCGCAAATACAAAACCCATGAAAAATGAGGGCAGACCGTAGTTTGGTTTACATTTACAACATTAATGTTACTTACTGCCAAACCTTCTCATCCCAGCAGTAAGTAGCATTTATCCATGGACACATGAAACAATTAATAGAAAAAGAGACCAAAAAACCTCCATGTATTTCATTAGGAGATGTATTTCCCAATAAATTCTACATTCTCCTTTTAATATATTTATCAGAATTTATAATGTCTTCGTTTTATTCATATGTGCAATAGTCATCACAATGATAACTCAACACAAGAATTTTAAAAATATTTAGACCCTTATATCCACAGGAAATTTAATTTAAATGTATGTACCTATTTTTTCTAAGACCAATATAATACACCAGGATAAAATTCTGTGGGAATACGATATGAATCTAACGGAGAAAAAAAATAATTGAGGTAGAAATTCTGGTGGTTAAGGAATGAGCTTATTCTGGTGCTTTTTAAATGGATAATGGTGGGTACCAAGTCTCTCTGGTATTTAGATTCCTCTGGTTACATTTAAAATAATGATGTAACTGTTTCATTTAAAGATGCCAATATTTACAGTAAGCTAGAAATAACATCCTTTGCCACTCTTAAGTTATGATGAGAAATTCTGGCTATCAACTCAAAGCGTGGGAGGGGGCAGATTTACAAAATTACAACTTTAAAAAATTACTTTAGGGATCAGGAGAGCAAAAAGCTCTGAAAAAGCTGCCCCTTTAGACCCTTCAGAGGGCAGGCCGCCAGGCTGTGCCAGCAGAGTTCAGCTCTTTACATTTTTCAAGAGAAGGTGAAAATCTGAATTTTTCTATGTATGATTAACCGGAGGGTGTTTTTTTTTTTTTAATATGTTGGTTCAAAAGATTGAAAACAATGTGCTGGCCAGACGAACACATCTACAGGCCAACATTTTTCCTGCTCCTATGGCTCTAAGCAACACACCCATCAACTTTTCTAGACATTTCAAGGAGATCCCCTCTTCCCAGAGACCTTCACCAAGCCTCCCTTGCCCACCAGGCACTGGCCTAGGCGCTGGGACCACAGAGGTGGCCAGAACACCTGCCCTGCCCTCAAGGAGGACACAGCCTGATTTGCGACACAGTCTGTCAAAGGCAGCACTAGAGTTGGGGCCTGTGGGTACACGGCCACAGGACCCCTGCTCAGGCAGATCAGGAATAAATGTTTTATCTGTGAAGGCTGGAGGGATAAAGAGAAGACAGGACTCTACGCTGGTGACATGGCGAGGGCGACGAGGCCTGCACAGCCGACAGACCCAGAGATCACGGCTACCCTTGGACACATGAAAGAAAAGAACACCCACAGCGAGATAAAAACCAGCCCCGCTCCTCATTTTCAGTTTGTTATGTTAAAAACAGGCAGATGATGGAAATAAACCACTGAGACAAGATCCAAAAATAATCCGAACTGGGTGCCAAAGCTCATATAAAAATCCTTATTTTAATCACTTCTGTAAGGCAGCTGAAAGGTATAGACACCAAAACTCAGCTTGTGAGGCAATCAACTGAATCTGCTTCTTTGAAAGATTAATTAGAACTGAGATTACCAATGGCTGCAGAGAAGCTGGGTCAGTGGATGGGGCTGGGTGGAGATGACAGATAAATTGTTTTAAAAATCACACAAACACAGCTGCAGGCCCAACACAGAGACAAAAATCACAGAGCGCATAAAATCTGCTTCCTCCTTGTCCCAGAGTTCAGTTGCTATAGGGATGACTCTTGAGTTAAAAGCTCAAAGCTCACATGGACAGCAGTGAGGTACACCAGGTAAGGAGCCTGCTCTGCGGCCGTGGCCATGGTCCGGTGTGGCCCGGTCTATAGAGCTGAGCCAGCGACAGGTGCAGCTGGACGGTCACTGTTGATCTCAGCTCAAACAAGCTCTTCAGGCGCTCACTGAGGGCAATCGCAAGGATCTGCCTGGCTGCAGCCAATACCAGAAGTACACATAAGAAGAAAACCAGTAAGAAGAGATCGAATACTATCTCACACGGTCCCTAGGCCACAGGGCGCCTGCAAGGAAAAAAAGTCTTCTCCAATACAGGCAATCCCCAGGTTTCCAATGAAGAAGTTTGTGTTGAAGTTGAATTTGTATGTAAGCTGGAACAGGTTCACTTACCTATTACCTGTAACAGCCTTCCTAGTACAAGCCGTACATCAGATGTTTGTAACTCAGAGACTGTCTGTATTGGGGAGCTACTTTTTTGATTATTGTTTTGTTTTTTTTTTGGCATACAGCAAAGAGATTAAGCAGGAGACTCATGAAAATCAAGGTCAGAGGACCTGAACGAGCCGATTACTGCTGGGCAGAACCCTGAGAGGGAGAAGGCTCCACCTCCAAGTTCACAGAGGAATGGTGGGAGATTATGGAGCAATTGCAGACAGTAGAGACAGAACTGTCCTTCCCCCCAGACCACAGGGCCGCCTACCAAATTCTGCTCCAGACTTCAGGTTAAGGAGCTCCAGATTGGGGGCTGATATATACTTAAAAACCAACTATTCCACAGCAAGTTCTCCCCCAAAGCTGACACAGGTTAAACATCCCCCATTGCACTGGGTTTCGGTAGCCCTGAATTCCACTCCTATCCTCGTGGCCCTGGTAAGCCACTTGATCTAACTCTCTCTCTCTTCCTACCCACACAGGGAAAAGTTATACAAAAACTTAATTAGCCCAAGGATGAAGGGCTCAACTGTATCAACTACAACTTGAACTTTACCATGGAAACACAATGTAATCTAATCATCTGTGCCCTATATTAATCTGAATTTTTTTTTTTTTTTGTAGAGACAGAGTCTCACTTTATCACCCTTGGTAGAGTGCCGTGGTGCCACACAGCTCACAGCAACCTCTAGTTCCTGGGTTTAGGCGATTCTCTTGCCTCAGCCTCCCAAGTACCTGGGTCCACAGGTGCCCACCACAATGCCTGGCTATCTTTTTGTTGTTGTTGCAGTTTGGCAGGGGCCGGGTTTGAACCCGCCACCCTCGGTATATAGGGCCAGCACCCTGCCCACTGAGCCACAGGCGCCACTCTTATTAATCTGAATTTTTAAAAACATAAATTTTTTTTTAAAACTTAATTAGCAGATTACCCCAGCAGTCCTCCCCTTCCACCATCTCATTCTCCTCGTTCAGCAATTTCAATGCCTATGAAATCCCCTCAACATACCACATTTTGATTTTTACAGGATACTTCGTCCGTGTAGATTAAGAAAGCCAGGGATCCTACAACTCTTAGGGAGGGAAGAGACTCAAAACTCAGGGAAATGCACTTACATGTGGATCTCAAATGTACCATTAAACACCAAAGTACAGGTCCTGGAGCTGAACTGGCTCCATTTCCCCATCTGTGAAATGGGAATAAGCCGAGCCTACGATACAGGGTGGTCAGAAACAGTCAATGAGCAACTACCGCCAAAACACTTAGAACAAAATCTTACAGAAAGCACCCCATTTTAAATAAACCTAACTGTTCTATTTACCATGGAGAAGCAGCCACAAAGTATATCTCAGCCCGGCTCCCTCCCAGCCCCCAGCGAGCAGCCCCAGGGCCCTGTCACAAACTATGCATAGCAGCTCCCCCGCCTCTGCCACACAGCTCAGGCCTCCTCACTGGGGACCCTCATGCCAGCCTTTCGATAGTCCTCTCCGGTCGCAGGTCCCTCGGGCTTCAAGCCCCAGCCCCAGACGCCTAGGTCAGTTTCTAAGCCCCATCTGTGCTCAGATCCTGACTATGAACTAACATCATCAAATTTTTGGCCTCGTACTCAGAGTCCGTCATGACCTGAGCCCTCACCCACCTTTCACACCTGGCTTCGTACCCTGTCATGCCAACCTAGTGGAATCTCCTCCCACCCTTGATGTCACCTCACTTTGGTCCCTGCCCCTGGCTGCCTAAAACCCCTGGGATTTCCTGAATTTCTGCCCAAGAGGTGACTCTTGGTGGATGGGGGCTGCTTGCCAGAGAACCAACCAGGTGATGAGAAGGTTGGAACTTTCCCTCCAGAGCTGAGTCTATCATCAATGACCAGTGATTTCATAATCACACCTATGTGATGGGTTCTCCATAAAAACCCCAACAGAGGAGCTTGGGGAGTTTCTAGGTTGCACGTGTGGAGAGGCTGGACAACACAGCTGGAGAGGGTTTGCAGGCCTCACCCACACCCACACCTTGCCCTGAGCATCTCTCCCAATTGGCTCTTCTGACTTACAGGCTTCATCATAAAACTATAAACATAAATGGGGTGTTTCCTTGAGTTCTGAGAGCCTTTATACCAACAACCAAAGTGAGAAATGGGTCATGAGACCTTTTGATTTATAGCCAGTTGGTCAAAAGCACAGGTCACAGTCTGGAGTTTGCAGCTGGCATCTGAAGTGGGGGGCTGTTTTATGGGACTGAGCCCCCAACCTGCAGGGTCTGAGCTAACTTCACATAGGAGGTGTCATAACTGAATTATAGGATACCCACAAAGTATCCTAAGAGTTGGGGAAATGCTTAATGGGAGGGAAAACCCCACACATTGGGGTCAGAAGTGCAGTGTTAGGCTCAGTGCCCATAGCTCAAGCGGCTAAGGCGCCAGCCACATACATCAGAGCTGGCGGGTTCAAACTCAGACCAGGCCTGCCAAACAATAATGACAACTACAACCAAAAAATAGCCAGGCATTGTGGCGGGCGCCTATAGTCCCAGCTACTTGGAGGCTAAGGGAAGAGAATCGCTTAAGCCCAGGAGTTGGAGGTTGCTGTGAATTGTGTGATGCCACAGCACTCTACCAAGGGTGATAAAGTGAGACTCTGACTCTACAAAAAAAGAAAGAAGAAAAAGAAACAGTTGCAGGATTGGCTCGGCACCTGTGGCTCAAGCAGCTAAGGCGCCAGCCACATACACCTGAGTTGGCAGGTTCAAATCCAGCCCGGCCCGCCAAATAACAATGACAGCTGCAACCAAAAAATAGCCGGGCGTTGTAGCGGGCACCTGTAGTCCCAGCTACTTGGGAGGCAGAAGCAGGAGAATCACTTGAGCCCAGGAGTTGGAGGTTGCTGTGAGCTGTGATGTTACAGCGCTCTACCCAGGGTGACAGCTTGAGGCTCTGTCTCAAAAAAAAAAAAAGTGCAGTGCTGAGTGTAAAGCACAGCTTTCCCCTTCACCTCCAGCCCTGTGAGTCTCGCCTACCCTCTCCAGGATAATCTGGCTGAGGTGCTCTGTCCTGCCATGGTCCCCTCTTCCAGAGCTGGACATCCTCCCACACTACGGGGTTTGAGTCCTGTTCTCCTGCGTCCACTGCGTCCTCCCCCAGGTGGGACGAATGTTTCCATCTCTAGACTTACAGAGCATTTGGGATCTCTGCTTTCGGAAGGCAGTCAGGATGTTTCAACACCAGGTCTGAATCTCAACTTGACCAATTCCTGGCTGAATGTCACTTGGGTAAGAAAATTTAAATCTCAGAGAGAAGGAGGGAGGGGTTGGGGGGAAGGAAGAGCAGAGAGCGGGAAGCAGGGAGGGGGTGGGGTCTCCATGTTTGACACACCTTTTGGGGGCAAGACACAATTTATACGAAGGACTTTACCTAACAAATGCAATCAGTGTAACCTGGTATCTTGTACCCTCAATGAATCCTCAACCAAAAAAAAAAAAAGAAAATTTAAATCTCTGAACTCATCTGACTAAAGGTCATGAAGAAGAATGGTGGTAATACATGTAAAATGCTCACCACTTTCCCTCTGAAAACTTCAAACTTTTATTGTATAAGTTATTTAGGGTTTTGTAAGTTTTCTTCCCTCTAGCACGATGAGTTCCTCAAGTGAAATATTTTTGTCTTTCTCAAAGGGCTTTGCACAATGAATTAGATGTAGTAAGAGCTTAAAAAGGAAGGAATTCCCTAAAAAGGCTGAACCCCCATAAGTAGAGTGTGGAATGGTGGTTACCACATCCTGGGGTGACAGAGCTTAGCCAAAGGTCACAAAATTTCATTTAGATAAGGCAGAATAAGTTGGAGACATCTATTGTACAACATGGTGACAATGATTAATCATAACAATGTATCATACTTATTGATAAGAGACTAGATTTTAAGTGTTCTCACCACAAAATAAGTGGGAAGGAATGCATATGTTAATTGACTCAATTCAGTCATTCCACAGCATGTACATATTTCAAAACAACATGCTGTACATAATAATCATTTACTTTAGTAAAAAGGAAGGAAATTCTGACCTTGATGGCATCATGCTAAGTGAAATAAGCCAGTCACAAAAGGAAAGTACTGTATAAGATTCCCTTCCTACCAGGTCCCTAGGGCGTCCAATTCCTAGAGACGGAAGGCAGAAGGCTGGGGAAGTAGGGAGTTCTTATTTAATGGGTACCTAGTTCAGTTTGGAATGATGTGAAAGTTCTGGAGACGGACGGTGGCGATCGCAGCACAACTATGTGAAAATGTTTAATGCCATGGAACCGTACACTAAGCAATGGCTGAGTTTTATGATCTATAATATGTACGACCACAATAAAAAAGAAAATTAAGTGAATAAATTGAGTATGTTACATCTACTGCTTATTTGATTTGCAAATCATTTCACCATTTTAACATACACTGGTTGTTACAGACAGTAACTATTCCATAAACTGAGTATAGATAATCCCAGATTGTTCTGTGGGGCAAATTCTGTTTTAAGTCTGGAATGATTCTCTTCTCGTCATCCACGTTCATTTATGCTGGCTATTATAACGCACTGCACATGACACCCCTGGGAAATTACAATTCCTATTCTCCAATTCACCTGCTCACACTGTGAGGACATTTTAACAGGCCTCCTAAATTTAACCAACGGGGGTATTTTGTTTTTCTTTAAGAAACATTGGAAAATCATCATCCTGAAGAGGAATATTTTATTCATGCCAGTTTAAGTGGTGACAGGAAAATATTCAGTACTCAAAATGGAATGAAGAAAAAAACATGGTCAGCATGAATTTCCAAAGGCATCTGGAAAATTGGCAAAAGAATTAAGAATGTGAAAAGCAACTGGTGATCCCAGCTGGGGTAAAATTGTCTTCCTGTGGAAACCCTGAATAGAAGGTAAGTTTCTAAGACTGATTGCTCCGTGTATTTTCTTTATATGTAACACAACCCTAAGACTTGCGTTAGGAATTCCCAAAGATAAACCTCAGGAAGGTTAATTTGCATAGCGATTCCAAAGCAATCAGGGAAAAATATATCCACATATATCTCTAGTGCCCCATGTATTTTATTTTGTATTAATAATAACAAGAATCCAGGGGAAAATCTACTTAAAACAGACGTTAAGTCTTTCTCCTATACTCCTAATGGCCCACATACCATCGCCTGGAAAAGGTTGTCCTCCCTCTTGACAGAAGACAGCGCAGCAGGTAGGCCAGACCTGACCGAGGACGCCCTCCCAGACTCTAAAGGCAGCAGTCAACCCCACCCTGCATCATAAAGCCCAGGTCATGCACAGTATCCTATGCTCATGCAGGCTGAGCCTAAGAACATTTTGGATCTAGGGGGACACAAAAATTGCTCCGGACCAGGACCAGTGATCACTAGCTGTGTGATCTTGAGCAAGACTTTTGACCCCTCTGAGCTCCCCTTCCCTCATCTGTCCTTCACAGATCAGACCACAGGGGAAATAAGAGTCTGGAAACACACAAGGTCTCTGCAACTCCTGGAGGTCACGTTTCTCCCTGGCCCTGCTGTCTTATTGGAGTTTCCGCCCTGACCCTGGATGCTATTCCATCCCTTCCCAGTTGTATGATCCCAAATAACAATCTTACCTTTCTGTGCTTGCTTTATCTCCATAAAACAAGGAAATAAAGATATAGAGAGACAGATGCAGATATCGATACAGACACCAAGTCTCTCCTGGAATTCTACTTACAAGAGAAAACACCTTCCATGCAGAGTAAAACAGAGGCGGGACCACTTTACGGTATTTCAACCACTTGGTTCCAATCACCACCAAATGGACTGAAAATTCTGTATTGGCCTTAGAGAGAGACAGCTGCAGCTTTAGTGCTTTGTAACAGGTAAAATACAGAGGACACCTGGCTCGGCCTCCAGAGCATCTAGTGGTGACACACATGACCCAAAATGAAAATCCACCAAGACCACCTCCCAAAGTCAAACTCACTTTGCTTGGTAGGAGAGTTTATCCCCTGGAAAGCCCTCTGGGGCTCGAGGAGATTTGCTATTACTACAAATGCATATGCAAAATTCACCCCCTCCTTTGACCTAAATCCAGATTAGAAGGCATCAAAAAATAAACAGATCAGGCGACAATGCAAAGCCACTGATTTTGTGACCACCTTGTTCTCGGTGCTCTTCCCCAAAAAGGAAGCGCCTTCAGACAAATGGTAGTTGACAAGGACACAGTGTCAAAAGGAGTTTCCTTATAAATAAAACTTCCAAGCTCATGGCCATTAACACTCACCCAAAATAACTGGATGGTTGCCAGCCAGGAAAGGGCACGTTACTAAAACTGGCCCTCCAGCCTCCAAGAGGCTCCGTGGAATTCTTCTTGCTATTGGTAGGGGAAGAAGCAAGGTCTGGTTATTCTGCCAACATGCTGAGAGGCACAATAACTGGGTCACGTTCTCACTGGGGCCTGGACGAGGCCTCTAGGCTGCTCCAAGCCCGCATCCCCTGACACTGGGCAGGCTCTGCATGTCTCCTTGAACCCTGAAGCAGATGCCTCTGGCCTCACGCCTCTAAGCAGGACAGTGTCATAGCCCAAAGAGCCCATCTCAAGAGCCATGGGGATGACGTAAGCCTTGGTCTAGGCACTGAACCAGGGCTGGCACAGTGTGGAACCCACACCACCAACCAACCACCTGCCACCCAAGCCCTTCAGCAACTTGCAGGCAGCTGAGGCCATAACTGACCACTCACTCCACTGCCACTCTCGGGTGCAAAATACTTAAAACTGGAGCTGACAGTGAATCTCCAGAAACCCAAATACTTAGCCTTGACCTGAGGAGAAACCAAACGACTCACACTTGCCCACCTTGCCTCTTTTTCCAGGCCTTGCAGGACACGAGAGGAAGAAAATTCTGTTTCCTGCCCTGCAGGAGTGTGGCTGCATCTCCAGCACCTGTGGGATGGACATTGTGCAGACTTCACGACGACATGCTTCACAAGTGGAATCGCAACCCGAGGCTCACCAAGCATTTTCCCCCAACAACAGGCTTTTTAGAACAGCACACTGTGCCTGGGTGGGGGGTGTGGTAACAAAATCATGTGTGCGCACATCTCGTGACTTCCTTACCGCCCTGGGATGTTTTTCTTTTCAGAGCAGACAGACCTCGTGTTGCCCTACAGTTTCTCTGCAAAACTGCTGGAGCCTCTAGCCCCAGGTCATCACAGAGCTGTCTGCAAGCACCGCCAAGACTAAGTAATTTTGACAAATCATTAATTTAAAAGGTGTATTTGGCTTTTGCTTTTAACCTCTACAATTAGCAGACAGGTTACTCTTCTTGTGGCTCTTAACAGCCCCCAACAGAGATGACAAACACTCAGACTGCCAACATGGCATCCCGGGGAAAGAGGATACACCGGTGTACCCAAGGCTTTCTTCTCCTCTGCTCTTAACCAGTTTCGCTTGACACCATTATTTGCAGACAGAGGATCTAGAAACTGAAGACTGGGGGTGAAAGTGAGGAGACATGTAAGTTTCAAGGCAGACTCAGATAAAATTGTTGTAGTAACAAGGACTTGGAATTTTCTTCCTTCCAAAGCAGAGGAGAAAACATCACGGAGCTCAAGACGGGCTCCCCCACTGGAGGACGATGTCTTCTCAGGGGAAGATACTTCTGGAGAAGGTACTGGACGTCTCCTGAGAATCGCCACTGGAGGAGTTGCCTGGAGCCACAGGCAAAAGGAGCAGAGATGCTCGGGGCTGGTGGAAGTCGACAGGAAGGAGGGGAGCCTGGGAAGAGGACAGGAGGTTCCTTTCCTCCATGCCTGGCTCCACCTGCTCACTCACTCCTGAGAGCAACCTGGGGGGTTGGGGGGGGTGAGAGAGGTGGTTTTCCGAACTCATTTTTTTTTATTTTGAGACAGTCTCACTATGTCATCCTCCATAGGGTGCCATGGCATCACCACTCACAGCAACCTCAAACTCTTGGGCTTAAGTGATTCTCTCACCTCAGTCTCCCAAGTAGCTGGGACTACAGGCGCCCGCCACAACGCCCGGCTATGTTTTGGTTGTTGTTGTCGTTGTTTGGCAGGCCCGGGCTGGATTCGAACCCGCCAACTTCGGTGTATGTGGCTGGTGCCCTAGCCACTGAGCGACAGGCGCTGAGCCTCCAAACTCATTTTTAAAAACAAAATATTTCAGAACTTACACTCCAAGAGAGGTAAGTAGGTAACACCAACTGAGCAATTATTATGGCATAGTGAAATACATATATTATAACTTTCATGATGAGTTTGCAATGTCTATATGTATTTTTTTAAGCTCTCGATAAAAGTTATATGTGTATGCATTTGTGTGTGTGCATATGTTTGTGTGTGTAAGAGAATGTGTAGAAGACGTCACTAGTCTGAAACAGTAATAATTATAAAACAAAATATATGAGGACATAGTTCCCTTCTTAGTTCTATTAAAACATTCTATTGTATATAAATTTTACTTAAATTGTTTTTTCTGCTAATACATGATTTACATGGAAAAGTTAGGGAATTGCCGCAAAGTAAAAAGGAGAAAATTAAAGTCACTTGTCATTTCAACACCTTGAGATGACTTCTATTAATATCACATGTACACTTCCAAGCCCTCCTTCCATGCATGTGATTACAAACATTCCTCAACAAAATTGGGATTGCATTATTTAATAACTTATTTTTTACATGACATAATACATATATTGCTTACCCACATCCTTGATGTTCTGCGTAACAATTTAAAGTCTGCAGAATATCTTAGTACACTGATGTGCCAATGTTTATTTTATAAATTTTACATCATTCCATGAGTTGTTTCAACCTTCAATAGCCACAGGAAATACTCATTCATACACAAGTAGGTAGGTAGGTAGATTTCTTTTTTTATAAAAGCTTAATTGAAATATAATCTACAACTCACCAATATAAAGTATACAATTCAATGGTTTTTAGCACAGTCACAGAACTGTGCAATGATTATCACAATCAATTTTGGAACATTTCCATCATCTGCCATCACAGCCACGAAAAAAAGCCACGTACCTTTTACTGGTTATTCTCTGATGATTCTGTTCAATGAAACCACTAATCTACTTTCCGTTTCTATCAATCTGTCAAGTCTGGATATTTTATGGACGTGGAATCATACAATGTGTAGGTTTTTGTGACTGGCTTCTTTCACTTCGCAAAATGTTTTCAAGGTTCCACTTTAAGTTGTAGCCTAGATCAGCACTTAAATTATGGCCAAATAGTGTATCACTGGGTGGATACATTGATGAGCAAATTTAGGTTGTCTCTACTCTTCATCTACCATGAGTAATGCTGCTATGAGCGTTCATGTCCAAGTTTTTGTGCAGACGCACAATTTTGTTTCTCTTGGACAGAGACCTAGGAGTGGGACTGCTGGGTCAGATGGTAACTCTAGGTTGAACCTTTGAGAAGCTGCCAGAGTGTTTTCCATTTTACACTCCCACACTCCCACCAGCGTCCCGTACTTCCTTACCACTACTTGTTATTGTCCTTCTTTTTATTAGAGTCGTCCTAGTGGACATGAAGTCCTATCTCAGGGTGGTCTTGATTTGCATTTCCCTGCCTGTTAATGATTCTGAGCAATCTGTTCATGTGTTTGTTGGCCATGTGTATCTCTTCTTTGGAGAAATGCCCATTCGAATCCTTTGCACACTTTTAATTTTTTAATTATTAAGTTATGAGTTTTTTAGATTCATGACTTTTTATCAGATTTCTCTCATCCTTTGGGTTTTCTTGACATTGTCTTGATGATATTCTTTGATGCACAAAGATTGTTAATTCTGATGAAATATAGTTTACCTGGCTTGGCGCCTATGGCTCAAGCGGCTAAGGCGCCAGCCACGTATACCTGAGCTGGCGGGTTCGAATCTAGCCCGGACCCGCCAAACAACGACAGCTGCAACCAAAAAATGGCCGGGCGTTGTGGCGGGCGCCTGTAGTCCCAGCTACTTGGGAGGCGGAGGCAGGAGACTCACTTGAGCCCAGGAATTGGAGGTTGCTGTGAGCTGTGACACTACAGCACTCTACCCAGGACAATAGCTTGAGGCTCTGTCTCAAAAAGAAAAAAAAAAAAAAAGAAATATAATTTACCTATTTCTTTGCTTGTGCTTTCAAGTTATGAAAGTTTTAGCCTACATTTTCTAAGAGTATTATAGTTTTAGCTCTTATATTTAGGTCATTGATCCATCTGGAGTTAATTTTTATATGGTGTAAGGCAATAATCTAAATTCCTTTTTTTTTAACATGTGGATATACAACTGTCCCAGCACCGTTTATCGAAAAGACTAAAATACTTTCCTTTCCCCCCCTGAATTATCTTAGCACCTTTGTCATAAATCAATTGACCATAAATGTGAGAGTTTGTTTCTGGACTCAATTCTAGTCCATTGATCTATATATTTATATGTCTGTCTTTATGCCAAGACCACACTGTCTCGATTACTGTAGCTTTGTAGTAAGTTTTGAAATCAAGTTGTGAGTCCTCCAACTTTGTTCTTTTTCAGATTTTTTTTTGGGGGGTCCCTTGAATTTCCTCCATAAGAACTTTAGGATCAGCTTGTCAACTTCTGCAAAAATGCCAGCTGGGAGTTTGATAGGCATGATGTTGAATCTGTGGATAAATTTGGAGGGTTTTGCTATGTTAACAAAGTTAAGTCTTCCACCCAACGGACACAGGGGGTGGACAGGGAAAATGTCTTTCCATTTATTTAGGTCTTCATTTAATGTCTTCCAATGATGTTTTATAGTTGGCAGTGTACAAGTCTTATACTTGCTTGGTTAAATTTACTCCTGAATATGTTATTCTTGTTGATGCTATTATAAATGGAATTGTTCCCTTAACCTCATTTTTTGATTATTCCTTACTACCATATAGATATATAATTGACTTCTGTATATTGATCTTGTATCTTGCAGCATGGACAAACTCATTATCTGACAGTTATTTACTTGATTTCTTAGGATTTTCTCCCCACAGGATCATATCGCCTGCAAACAGGGACAGCTTTACTTCTTCCTTTACAATGTGAATCCCTCTTAGTTCATTTCCTTACTACCCTGGCTAAAATCTCCACTACAGAGCTGCGTGGAAGTGCTGAGAACATACATTCTCGTCTTGTTCCTCATCTTAGGATAAAACACTCATTCTTTCAGCATGAAGCAAGACTGGAGCTCTGTGAAAAGAATTCTTAAAACTATCTGTTTTAAAGACTTTTAAAAAGACTATTTCACTGTTGTATCCATTTATAAGAGAACCTTAAACATGCCTGTTTCCCAATGCCCAACTTCAGAATATTAATTTCTTTGTATTTGTACTAGGTAGGAAAGGGACGTGGCATACTTGAGTGTTTCTGAAGTTCAAGAAGAGTTGAAATGCACATATTCAATAAAACCAATGTCTGCGTCTGGTGAAATAAACACCTGCTAATATAAAGTCCCAGCATTGGGCATTAATGTCAATTTGACATTTCCCTGGGTTTCCAGCCACTCAATTCACTGCTGAAAGGAAGATTTTACCCTGATCATGTTCTGAAATTTTGTATCAATTTCCCTGCTCCGATTTCCCCTGAGTTCTCATTCTGCTGTTCACCAAAATTAGTTCTACCACAAAAGACTCTTTACTGTAAGGATCTATTCTAATTGTATTTAAATCTGTAAATTCTAAAACTAAAGACAAATCTCACAGTTATCTAATTTGATTGTTTAGTCCAACCAAACATTTTAGATCAAAAATTATACCCTGAAACCTGGATTGTGCATTTTGAGCCTGTAAACAAATTCCATTAGAGCAATATCTTGGTCAGCTGAGATACATATTCAGAGTTATAGGGGAAACGTCTGGAGTTCAAATTCAAATCCCAGATCTCCCCATCACTCGCTGGGTATCCTTAGACAAGATGCTTATCCTCTTTGAGTCAACTATAAAACACAAACAAACAAAATATACTACTATCTTGCAGGAATGTCATGAAATGATGTATTATTCATAAAGTAGGTGTTATTATTACTTGTAGTAGTAGTATTTGTACTAGGTATTTTTTAACTGCACTACTCAGGAAGTGGGATAGTCCATTCTAATTTCTGGTTTTCAAACTTGTGTGGCTAAAAGGCTTTCTAAACAATATTAATATTTTTGTGCCTAAGAATTATGGTAGACAGACCATTGTACCTTCATTTCCAAGCATTTCCCATGCAAGATCTTATGTAAGATCTTAGAAAAAGGTGTGTCACACTTATTTACAAGTATTAATAGCTTATAATCCAATATGAATAAATGTGATGCTACTCTAAGGATTTTACCTGCATCTTCACTGCATGACGGGCAGAGATAAAGGAGAAGCAAGGCTGATTATATGATGACAGACTTGGAACCCATCCTGAAGCCTATTTTGGTTCTTTTGTTGCTAAATTCTAAACATTAGCTCCTGCAACTGTCCTCCACCTGTTTTCCTTAAAAAGTGGTACCATAAAGTCCTCATTTAACAACATCCATGGGTTCTTGGAAACTGCAACTATAACAAACCAGTTCTTTCCATCAACGTTATAATGAAATGATGTTGAACAAACTTAGGTTATTCAATTACATCATTTTGCTTAAAGTCTCAGTTTTCGAGAATCTATGGACCTATACAGTTAGTGAGGACTTACTGTATAGGAAATGAAGTGAAAGAACCATGGTATAATAAACCCACACTTGGTCTCTGTCCTGGGTTCCCGGCACGGAGCTTCTACATCCTCATAACTTCCTGAGTGACAGGGGTAAGACGAGCATTTTCGTTACAATATTTGATCTTAGTCCTTGGTTCTTGATGCAAGAGCCTCTAAGATCCTTGGAATGACAACTGGTGGCCCCTAGATAGCATCAGGCTGGGGCTTGCTGCCAGAGGAATCAACCACTTGATTAGAGGGTTGGAGCTCTTGGTCAAATCCCCAAACCTCCAGGCAGGGGAGAGGGGCTATTGATGGAGTCATTCACAGATGCCCAGGGACTTAATCAGTGGTGCCAATGTTATGGCATCTTCACTAAATAGCTTCAGGGTTGGTGAACACACCCATGTGCCAGCAGGGTGGTGCACCCCAACTCCCTCGGGACAGAAGCCCCTGCACTCAAGACCCTTCCAGACATCGCCCTATAGACCTCTTCCTCTGGCTGTTCACCTGTAGCCTCTATCACACCACTTATGAGAAACTGACAAATGTGTTCCCCTGAGTTCTATGAGCCATCCTAGCAATTTATCAAACCTGAAGAGTGGGCACTGAGAACCTCCAATCTACAGCTGGTTTATAAGAAGCACAGGGCACAGCCTGAGGCTTCTGAGGCTTGTGACTGACATCTGAAGTGGAGACAGTCTTGCAGGACTGAGCCCTCAACCTGTGGGATCAGTGCTAACCACAGCTAATCGTCAGTGTCAGAAACGAACTGTAGGGCGCACAGTTGCTGTCTGGGGAGCTGGAGAAATGGCTGCTGTGGAAAAACCCACACACCGGTTGTCAGAAGTGTCATAAGTGTAGAGAAAAACAGTTTTTCCTTTTACAAAATCTTACTCTTACTTTATATCCCCGAGTCACCTGAAAACTAATTGGGCAACGGCACTGCCAAACTCATTATTTCCACCAATTTCACATGCTCCTGGTGCAGGCTAATTGGCACATCTGGAATCTTCCAATTAACAAGACAATGAAGACAGACCACGCTTCCCAGCTGAACACAGCTCGCCAGGCCACAAGCTTCCGAGAACTCAGACTGTGGGATCAATTCTGAGCAGTCTGCACCGTCTCCTTATGAAAATGTGAGAACGGATTAAAGAACAATACATTTTCATGGCTGTGAAAATTAATATACACCTCACGAATGTTCCTGTCTCCAAGAGGTTAGCACCACATTGGCAAGCAGGAAAAGGAGGAGGGACCCTTGTTCTGCAACTGGTCGTGTGGGAAAAAATGCAACAGGGTGAAGGAGGGGAGGATTGCCATCCCTAAATACGCCGGGTTGGTGTACTGAGTATTTCAAATGGAAAACACTGAGAAATTTAAGGTTCCAAGAGGACGACCTGACCGTCTCCTGCACGCAGAAGAACAGCCACGAAGATTCCTCGGGAGGGAGTCCTCTCCATACAGGGCAAAGAAACGCCCCAATCTCCAGAGACTGGGACCCGAGGGCTGCAATGGACCTGGATAAACACACTGAATGAGGGGCCCTTACCTCCCCCCAGTTTTACCCCCTCGGATATCTATCTTCTAGTGACTCCCCTAGAAAATGAACTGCCCCAGTCCGATTTTCTTTATCCTGTCACTTCTTCTCAAATTTATTGTTATTTATCTAAAAAGTATAAAATCGTGGCTTTGGCCACGTCCAGCCCCACGTACGTGTGAAATGAGTAACCCCCGTCTGCTTTTCTCCTGTTCACTTGCCCAGTGGCAATGTGTTTCTAGAGCCAGTGGAAGAGCCTGCCTAAGGGCCGGAGGGGATCTCTGACCCCTACAGGGCTTCCTTCACTGCACAGCAGTTTTTAAGAGAATGAAACGCACTTGCTCCCGTGCTCCTGGTGCTGGACTTAGCTGAACAGTAGACTTCCTAACAGACAATACAAAATTTAACTAAGCTGTATAAAATGTCTATCATCAGAAAGTCGGCCATGCACACACGCACACATGGGTATTCCATAACATAGGCCACTCATCGAGCAACAACGAAAATATACCAGGAATCATTTAGCAGATAGAGGTTCCCTCTATACATGGTGTCCAGTAAGAAAACCTGCCCTTCAGACAGGGAGCCAGGAACCAGGGCCAGCAGCTCCTGACAGTCAGGGCTGACAAGCCAGCCCTTGCTCCGGGCAGGTGCAGTGCTGACAACATCACATCTGTTGGTTCATGTATTTCTCCCAATAGCCTGAGACAAGGACTCCCAACCTTCCTCCCCAAATGGGCTGGTGAAAAACCGTCAAGAGCAAGACCAGAAGAGGAAGATTTAAATCATTTTGTCCATGACAAAGAAGAATCTAAGGGCATCTCTGTCCCCAAAGAAAGCTCAGCATCTGAAATCCCTTGCAACATGGGAAGGGCCCTGCACATAAAAACTCAGAAAATTTGGACTGAGTCTGCCACCCATCTGCTGTGTGGTCCTATGGAAGGCACCCAGCTGACCCAGGCCTCTGCTTTCCTAACCTGATCAAAGAACAAGATGTTCACAGGCCCTCTGTGGACTCCGTATTCTGAAACTTTAAAGTCCAAAATGTCCCTTTTTCTGCTCAAAACAGAAGTGAGGATTGGATCACACGTCCCCCATGCTAAGCCTGGTTAACAAAGGAACTTCAGAAATGGCATGTCAGGGGCACTGGGTCATGCCTGGAGTCCCAGCTACTTGGGAGGCTGAGACGGGAGGGTCACTTGACCCCAAGAGTTCAAGGCTGCAGTGAGCTATGACCGTACCACTGCACTCTAGCCTGAGTGAGGGACCGAGACCTAGTTCCTAAAATAAAAAAACAAATTAAAATTGAAAAAAATGAAGACATGTAACACAATAAAGTCTAATGTTTTTCTGTTTTTTCCTGCCTCTCATTTTTTAAGAGGCACAAGATTTCTATTCGTGGAATTCAGATTCAACTGCCCAAATCAAGCTGTGCCCCAACTCGGGGAAGACGACAGCATTCATCCTGCGACCTCCCAGGGTGCTGGGCCCATTGTCAGTGTGCAATGTATGTACAAAACTGACCTTCTTTTACTATTATTTTCAAGGCACGGCCAGTTCTTTTCACTACAACCTCCTTTTTTATTTCTAATAAAGAGAAAAGGAAGGCTTTCAACTAACTCAAAATGGGAGAGATTTATAAAATGCACAGGCTGCTCGACACAGATGTATACTTTCCATTGTTTTCATCTGAACCTTAAACCATTCGTTTCAACTCAAAAGAAAGGGAAAAATGATCAACTAGCCAATTATATCATTACTGTATATATGCAAGCCTTAAATTAGTTGAGAAATGCTGTTACACATATATCGACTTGGGTGGCGACGTGATAAAAAAATCATACCATTTCATAAGAGTGACAATCACATGGAAAACCAAAGCGCCACTATGTTCTGTGCTTCGTAAAAGGATTTTTTTCTAGCCTCCTTCTGTTGTCAATTTGAATAATTATCACATAAAATAGGCTGCAAGCGTGACTGACCCCCGCAGCATTACAAACTTCTACTCTCATGTTTAAAGTCATTGATCCTCTTAATTGGAGGCTGAAACAGTTATCACAGTAATTGCTCTGTGAGATTCAGACCTAAGGAAAAAGCATTTCACCCAAGGCTCAGAGATGTCTCCTGCTTGCTCTGCTTCCATCCATGTGTATCTACCTGGGCCACAAATTCACATACGTGTCACTCGCACCCTCTGCCAGCACTTCTCACGACAGCCCCAGACACAGCAGGTGCATGGATCGTGAACTGTAACCATCAGAGAAGAAAACACGTGTTCTCTGGCTCTGCTGAACCTTGTAGGAAACACCAGGAAAGGTTCCCTTCTAATGGCTCCTTGAGGAAAGGAGGGGAGTCATATCTTTCTCATTTTTGAACCCTAAGACCTAGAAAGTAACAGACTTGTGTTTGGGAGTGTGCGGTATTTTCTTGCCTCTTTCCAACCATACCAAACATTAAATGTTTCCGGCTACGCTTTGACTTACCAATTATCGGGAAATTTAGCCATCCCCGCCCCTTCGTCTGCAAGGACAACATCTCAAATCATCACTCTCCTTTTTTTATGAGTTCTCCTAAAGGGTTTACACTGATTCACCTATTTTCTGACACATTCTTGAAAGATGCCCCAGCTTAGAGTCAGAGGTACCACATTTGGCCATGAATCTGACTGGCAAAAACTGGCCCCAAATTAAGTGATTACCCCTAACATTTTTGAACACTGAATAAACAAACAACGACAACAACAACAAAAAAACCTCTCATGATATATTTCATCAAAACCTTGTCACAGCCCTATACGATGTGTCCTATTATTGTCCTCATTCTATGAGTTGTAAATGGAGACACAGCCTGGTGCAGACATATGTCTGGTAAATAGCAAAGCTGGGATTCAGGCCTAAAGAGTATGTACCTATCCACGGACCAGCATCCACGCACAAGAGCACTCACCAAGAAATCCTGCAACCCACAGGATTTTAGGGACACCTCAAATGTTTTCAAAACAATGCCTCACAGATTGTTTTGATATACTAAAAAAGAAAAATTACATGCTCATACCTGGGTGGAGATTCCACAAGAGAAGACTCCCCCAAACATCCCATAAACTCTAGTGTTGGGTGAATTTTTTAAACTATTGACCCTAAGAAAAATGTAGTCGCAGTCACTAAAATGAGGCTGAAAGGAGGGGTGAGGAATGTTTTATAATAAAAAAGGATTAGCACCTGATGTCTGATTTGTGGGACGCAGTGCAAAATGAAAATGATGGTGCCCTTGTTCAAAAAGCACTGAAAATTTCCAGATGGAGAGAGCAGTGCATTAGATGAAACACACAGGGCTCTCTGCACGTGGGACCTCTGTGCAGCCTGAAAGCCCACAAAGGGATCCGGGTCTAGGTCTCCCAAAGGGATCACGCTGGACTCGAGAGGAATGAGATGTCATCACTGTGGCCCAGGAGCTCAGCTGGCTTTGTGGGGTGCTTTTTCCAGAATTAACTACAAAATCAAAATCTCAAGCTGGAATGTTCAACACCTCTAGATGTTAACTCACAACAAGGTACAGTTTTAACTGCTTTTTACTGCTACAAAATAGCCCGCAACAAGAAGAAAAAAGATCATCTTGTGTGATAAATCATGAAAGTAACAGAGATTTCCAAACATACCCTAATTGAAAACAATAAATAACTTTGCCTAGCATGCTGGAAGATCTTTCTTAACGGACCGGGTGTTCAAATTTTTTAATATTCCCCTTGGTGATCTCCCAGTGTTTTCCAATTATTGAAAATATAAAGAAACCACTTGAGGGGCATAGTATGTGACGAGTCCTTTATTACACATCTTAAAAGAACTTTTCAAAATTAACAAGCCCTGAGATAAAGTAAATGTGATCTAATAAACTTCTGGATAATACTTGGAATATGTTGTAACAATAAAAGAAAAATACTTGTTTTAGTGTGAACAGAGCAATGACAGCAATGATGACAAAAAAAACACCTTAAATGAAGGAGAACAGTGAGCTCTGAGTCAGAACAGCCACTCACTCTGGTCACTCACTTGCTATCAGAACAGCTCAACACCAGCTCATACAAGAGGACAAATACAGAAATACACGTACACCTGCCATTTTACAAAATAGACCAGATGTTGTTTGCATTTCTGGATATCTGGACTGAATCTTCTTTTGCCAATGGATACTTAAGCTATAAAGGATGTACATTTTTAAATTTCCAGACACTAGTACTACATTTTGGTCACCAAAACTCTGGGGTGTCCACTACAGTTTCTTGTTTGTTTTGTTTGTTAGTGTTCTGATATTAAACCTCAGGGTTCTCCGGATGTTTCAAAAATTATTTTCTTTCTTTGCCAGGACAGAAATAGCAATGCAATAACATAATGTAATCTCAACCCATAAAATTGTCAGCACAGAGGCTCCTGACAAATAGGAAGCAGGTGGTAGATTCCCAGCGTCCTCACCTGGAAACTGAGTCTGATGCAACTTCCAGCTCCAGGCCCAAGGGTAAGGAAAAAGGTGGCAGGGGTGACACTCTGGAACTCACTACTAACGAAGTAACTCAGGGGTGGCCAACCTTTTTGTTTCTTCTGCCACACATTCAAAGAAGAGTTGTCAGCTCGGCGCCTGTGGCTCAATGGACTAAGGCGCCAGCCACATTACACCTGAGCTGGCGGGTTCGAATCCAGCCCAGGCCCACCAAACAACAATGACAGCTGCAACCAAAAAATGGCCAGGCATTGTGGCTGGCGCCTGTAGTCCCAGCTACTTGGAGGCCGAGGCAGGAGACTCACTCAAGCCTAGGAATTGGAGGTTGCTGTGAGCTGTGATGCCATAGAACTCTATCCAGGGTGACAGCTTGAGGCTCTGTCTCAAAAAAAAAAAAAAAAGAAAGAAAGAAAGAAAGAAGAGTTGTCCTGGGCTGCACATTAAATACAAATGAATGAAAGCTAATTAGCAAAAAAAAAAAATCCATGCATACTTTTCATGATACCCAACACCACAGATAACCAAAAAAAGTCCCCACAAAATCAGCGTGCGACAGGTCAGACACCCCGTACTGAAGAGTTTCTGCATCAGAGACTCTGGGCCACAACAGTGGTGGAGCTTCCCAGGACACACCTGGAAGGAGGCACAAAGCTGGCTCTGGAAAATTCTGTTCCACCTTAGTCAGCGGTGAGCTGAGCGTAGCCTTCCAGAAGCTTCTTCAGATAGATCTAGGTTTGAGTCCCAGCCCTGTGACTTACTCTAATTAGTCAAGTGACACAAGGCCAGTGAGTTCTTACCTGTCAGTGCTAAATCCACAGGGTTGTGGATGGATTAAAGGACCCACCTGGCAAGTGGTTCAACATCTGGGAAAGGAGCTGGTGCCTGGCAAATATTCCAGTACTTGTGGCTGTGTTATGCTTTACTAAACCACCTTCCCACTAACTCCAGCCTGGGCAACCTCCTCAGAAAGCCTGGTACACACAGAAAATACATGTTGGCAAGAGGGACCCTGGGCCCTGGCCTGGGTACCAAGAGCCAGGATGGCTTTTACTTCAGAGTCCTTGAGTCCAGAACATCTAACCAAAGAGTCTGTTCAGTTTTGAAGCAAAGAAAAACCAGGAGGTACTGAGAAGATCCAGAAATTTCTCATCCCACCTTTAGTTCCTCAGACATCACATCTTTGGAAGAAAAACACTGCAAACCAAAGTGTCATCCTCTAGTTTTAGACAACTGGGCCCACAGACCCAGAAATCAATGAAACTATTCAAGGGCCCAGTTTATGAAGATAAAACAATGAAGAAAAAGCCGAATATGCAGTGTTTCCACAAATAACCTCAAGACTGTCACAAGCCATGTTTGAGAAGGGAGAAACTCCAGCAAAGAAAATAACAGAACAACAGTGTTCAACAGGGTACCCTGGGACAAGCCAACCTTGGCTACCCAGCTAAGGGAAAGGTGTAAGAAGACAAATGCTATTTACATTCAGCTTTGGGTCATATTATTGCAGAAGAATCTTTTTCATAGTAAGAACAGCACCAAGTCCACATCCCATGGTATTTCTTTTAGACCTCGTCTGCTTTCTCCGCACGCAGCCCCAATGGTGGCCAAAAGAAGGGCCAGTTGAGCAGTCTGGGAGAAAACAAGGCAAAGCCCCACAGATTAAAAACTCACCAGAGCTAATGCACCCAGTGAGTAATCAGTTAGAGAGACGAAATCCAGAGGAAGGAAATACAGGGGGAACATTCTCAAGAACTTACAAGTAACAAAAACATTTGGAGAAGCAAGCTCCCTAAGCCACCGGGGAGACTATTCCATCACTCGGGATTTTTTCTTTAAACAGAACCAAACAAACTCTCCATCCGTTACTCAGCGTGCTAGGTATTTGGGGAAACTGTGTGTAAGATGTCACCAGTAAGACTTTGCTTTCAGGGAGCTTTTGGCTGCATCAGACAGGGAAAAATTCTCACAAAAGAAAAATAGAGAGCAATTGCCCACCAAGAGCATATATCTAAGATTGAAGAATAAAGGCAAAGAAGGCCAAAGTGGGCTGCCAGGGTCTGGGGGCACCTATAGAAGGTACTTACATGAATGGAGCTTGCAGGACTCAGTTTCCCTGAGCCAGTGAGTGGTGAGTGAACGTGAAGGCCTAGGTTAGGACAATATCACACGCTATTGTAGACTTTATAAATGCTGGACGCTTGGATTACACTAAATTTATTTAAAATATTTTATATATCAATACTAAGTTAGTAGCTTCTTGTGACAATTTTACTTTACAAATTTATATTTTTTAACTTTTTGGCTCTTTCGTAATAACACTTTGCTTAAAACAGAACCACACTGTACAGTTGTGCAAAAATATTTTCTTTCTTTATATCCTTATCTTCTTGAACAAGTCCTAACGGATCTGCCTAAGGATGTTTTACGGTTAACATTTAGGCACAAGTCTCTAAGATAACAATAAAAAGTATAATATAATAAATACATAAACGAGTAATAGTTGTTGATTATCAAGAATTACGTAGTATACACTATGACATTATGACAGCTACAATGTCACCAGGCAATAGGAACTTTTCAGCTTAATTGTAATTTTACAGGACCACGTTCATATATGCGAGCAAGTATCACTGACCCCCAACATCCTTACACAACATATCTCTGCATCGCACCTGCCACGGTATCTTGCGCCTGCTAAGTATCCAACACCTGATGGCTATTATTTTTGCAACTGTATGTTACAGAAGCTGGCATTCTCTTTCGCACATAGCAACTCATTCAATACCCCCAAGGAAGGCTAAGTTGTCCCAACTTCTGACTGCTGGAACTTTCTCAGGCAACGGCTCCACTGCTGTTCCCGAGCCTCTATGTCGATAAGGTGCCCTGCTTCTCTGCTTCCATATTGTGCACCTCCTGACTACACCACTGTCACACTGAATTGTCATTACCCGCTCAACCGCCTCCTCAAAAACTTCCCGAGGACAAGAACCCTGTTTTGTTTATCAACACTTCCTTAGTTGCCTGGCATGGTGCAGACTCTCTGTCTATAATATCTGATAAATTTGAAATTAAAAAAAAACACTGTAGAATCATTCTCTTAATTCTTCAGAGTCTTACTGAAGCCTGACTAAAGGGGGTAAACAAAGATACATTTCTGGGTGGCCCTGGCCAGTCATATCCATGCATTTCTCTCACCAAGACTAGTTCAAGTTCCTTCCATTCCTAGAGGGCAGACTGGATTTGTAAAGAGAGGCCCAGTTCACAGTGTTCAACAAACTCAGGAGTCTGCTTCAGGATTAGGGTCTGTTTGGACCATACCCTACCGGCCATTCTGGGAACCCGCACCACAGACCCAAACTCCAAATTCCTAGACAGCTTTTGAAGGACACCCAGCACTTAGGATCTTTGGGGTGAGCCAAGCTTTTAGCGGTCCCTGCATCAACATGGATCCTTAACCAGGATGAAGTCATGCTCATCGGAATCTCTTACAAGGGAGGGCAGCCACCAGTGACAGCTCGGGGGTGCACCAAGAGTGATTTCAGTCACTGTTCTAAAGACTCAGAGGCCACCACGGCCTCATTAGGGTACTGCCCGGGAGCCTCACTGGCCAAGGTAGGGCCTCTCAGGGACAGCGGGAAGAGCCCTTCTGTGACCTGAACCACCTGAGCCACACAGGATGGTGGCAAAAAACAGATCACATCTTCTTCACACAGACCATCAGAACCACAGAGCCCACGGGAATAGAACGTGTCCAGCCCCAGCGGCACTTCCACATAGTAAACACTGCTGAATTGATGAATGGATGCCCCGCCTCCGGCCAACTTCACCTCAACGGAATCAACTGCCACCGCTCAATTCTAGTCCAACCCCTTGTGATTGTCAAGATCTCGTTCCTATTTCTTTCTCCATGCTCATTCTAACAAAACATAAACTCTCTTACATTGATCTATAAATGGCCACCAATGTTTAATTTCTTATAGTCTACTCGAGAAAATGCAAGTCAAAGGAATGACTCGACTCTCTACTGGGATTCCCAAAGGCATCAAGCAGAGAACTTTTCTTTCTTTTTTTTTTTTTTTTGAGACAGATTCTTACTATGTTGCCCTCGGTAGAGTGCTGTGGTGTCACAGCTCACAGCAACCTCAAACTCTTGGGCTTAAGTGATTCTCTCTTTTTTTTTTTGAGACAGAGCCTCAAGCTGTCACCCTGAATAGAGTGCCGTGGCATCACAGCTCACAGCAACCTCCAATTCCTGGGCTCAAGCGAGTCTCCTGCCTCTGCCTCCCAAGTTGCTGGGACTACAGGCACCCGCCACAATGCCCGGCCTTTTTTGGTTGCAGCCATCATTGTTGTTTGGCAGGCCCAGGCTAGATTCGAACCCGCCAGCTCAGGTGTATGTGGCTGATGCCTTAGCCCGTTTAGCCACAGGTGCCGAACTGTAAGTGATTCTCTTGCCTCAGCCTCCCAAGTAGCTGGGACTACAGGCGCCCGCCACAACACCCGGCTATTTTGTTATTGTTGTAGTTGTCATTGTTGTTTAGCAGGCCCTAGCCGGGTTTGAACTCACCAGCCCCAGTGTATGTGGCTGGCGCTGTTAACTTCTGAGCTACGGGTGCCAAGCCCAGGCAGAGAACTTTTTAATGAAGTTAACCATAGCTCTGGGACTGACCCCTATTTGATTAAAACTCAACTCAATACCCCATTAGTTAGCACCTACAATATGCTTATCTATTCCATATGCTTTTTTTTGCAACAAAACCTCTTTGGAAAGACAAATACTATTAACATCACTTAAATATGAGAAAACAGAAACTCAGATTGTGTAACTCACCAGTGGTCTCACATATAAGTGGCACGATTAGGATTTGAACTTGAGGTGACCTCGCTGAGCAATGGTAGCGCATCTGACTCCAGGATTTGAACTTCTTTAACCTAATCAAAGCCAGTGCTCCTTTTATTCCACAAACTCCACGAACATTTATTAAACACACTCAAGCAAGGCGCTGCCTGTGTGGGGGGAGCTTTTATCTACATGAGTCCCGGCACAGGATAATCCTGACTCGGGTCTTTGCGGACAGACGCTGGATGCAGTTACCACTCACCTACTTAGAGATGCATGCCCATGAGCCACCCCAATGCAGGAGAACAGCTAGCAGAGGGCACAGGGGCGCCCACTGTTCACAGCTCCCAATTCTCTGTGTAGCCACATACAACCCAGGAGCCCATCACACAATGCAGTCACGTGGGATAAAGGAGTGTAGAGGAGAAACAATGGCGGGAGAGGGCTCACCTCTGACCCCAACTGCTGCTGATCTGGTGGCCATCGCTATTCTGATGCTGTGTCATGGGGCTTCCTAACACTCACTGTCCACATCCATATAGATAATAACAAAAAGAGACTTGGCTAAAGCCCGAGAGGTCTGGCTATGGCGGAGGTTAACCACGGGACCTCAAGAAGGCCACTTAACTTCAATCCACTTGTCCCATCGGCCACAAAATGAGAGCTCGTCTGGCCCCTCTCAGCTTGAGTTAGAAAGGTGTCACCTTTGAATAGCAAGAAGTTGCTGATTCAGAAGATGGTGTTCTAAAGAGGGATTGGCTGAAGGTTTCGGGTATCCCTAGATTGGCAGAAGGTGGTACTGTGCGTGTAACAGTATTTATTTTATGTCACGAAGCAACTGAGAAGCCAGCTTCCTGTGTCTTACCCTAAGCAGGGAGCGTCAGCCACACTTGGACAGGAATATTTTTTATCTCCCTTTTCTCACATGTATAATTAGCTCTCTGGAAGTCTGTTGAGTCGGGTCTCATCTTGGCACCAGATCTGTCCCGCTGCTGACTCTAGGGATGTGTTTGGAAACGGTCATGAGGGGAGAGATGGTGACCATGACAACCCAAGCAATGCCGCCACCACTGCCAAGTTAGTGCAAAATACCGATACGCTTAAAGTCTGACGCCGCGATGTGCAACCCAGACTGGCACCCCTGCACCTATGGCCAACCCATAACCCATCACACTGGCTCAGGGGTCAAATGCTGGAATACCTCCACACCACGGACCTCTGGGGTCTCTCCTGAGATCTCCCCACCCTCTGAAAGGACTGACTGCTCAGGGTACATCCAGCTGTTGATTCTATCACCTTCTTTGTATTCTTGAATATCTTTCCAAATTCTCTGCAAGGATATGCTTCTTTATAATTTTTCTAAAGTCTTTCTTAAGGTGCCAAACCCTTACATACTGGCAATAAAAACGGCATACCCACACTTGAATAAAGCCAGATAAGGTACCCTCTGAAACTGTGCGGTTTCAAACCCCAAGGTCAACTCATGACCCAACTTCTATGAGAAGCCTGTACAAAAACAATAGCTAAGTTTCAAAAAGCGAGCAGGATACTCACCATGATGAGCAAGAAATATTTTTAAAGCTTTCGTCTATGTAATATAATCCTTCCTCGTCTTTGGATTAGGTCTTACCACGTATCAAGAATCACACATAAGGATGTCTCACGTGGGACTTAGGAAAACTCTGTAAAGTAAGCAGGTATAATTTAGGTGCAATTATCCCTACTTCACAAGACTCAGGCTGAAACCAAGATTCTATAATTCTTAAATGGCACAGCTAAGAAGAAAAGTCCGCTCTCCTGGCCTCTATTTTCTTCCCTGGTATGTTAGAGCCACCTCACAGCGGCCCATGACAGCCTACCTAACTCAGGAATTTTGCAAGTAGGTTGTTAAAACCACAAACAGCTCAAAATCAGCCCAGGTGGGTTTATCAGCACACGATGACTCCTGTGACCCCCTTGCCATCCACAGAAGGGAGAGGTTTGGTTCTTTTCTTTTTTTTTTTTAATATCAGCCAATAGTTCTCTATTGCACCAGCTTCTTGGCAGCCTGACACTGGAGAAAGATCTCTGATCCAGAATAGAAAACTTCCTAATTCTCCACCTGCCACTTAGCAACCATCTCACCTAAGTCATTTAACCTCTCTGGCCCTCCATTTTCTTTTTTTTTTTTTTTAAATATATGTATTTTATTATTCTTCATTACATTATTTCCCCCTCCCCTCCCCCTCCGTGGTAAGACAGAATTGATTTACAGAAAAGAATACAGAAAACACCAAAGCTCCTGGTAGAGGGAGAGATTTCAAGTGGGGAGAGAGATGCTCTCTCCGTTCCTCTCCCGGTCTTTCCCCGTCTCCTCCTCTA